>PVJC01010452.1:0-43478 GCA_004026665.1 Murina feae
CCAATTTGTGGCTTTAGTTTTAATCAGAGAAATCATTATTTTTAGTGAAACTAAAATATATAACTCTATTCACTAGAGACTCTTATTAACAGATTCAGTTACAAGATGCATGAAAACTTTGCTAAATACATTTGTTATTGAGACAGATGGTGTCACGGGCACATTAACTAGCCATTCATCTAGATTTCCTAAATTCTGTCTGTGACAAGAGAGCAAAATTCCTGGAGCATTTTGTCTCTTTGCTCTGGCAAAGCATGAAAACGGAAAGGAAGAGACCTGAGTCCAAGCTCCAGTTCTGCTAGAAACTAGCTGAGATTTTAGACAAGTCACTTATACTCCCAGGTTTCCAATTTCCTCATTTGTAAAAGGAAAAAATTGGTTTATAGGCTCCCAAAGTTCTTTCCAGCTCTAAAATTCTGTCATTCTCTAAATGCCTTCACTAGAGAGACCTATTGCCCTTATCAAAAGTCTAAATACAAATCTTCCATTTGAACAGAGGTGCTGTATCTCCTATAAAACACAGTTGACACGTAGAGACACTTAATCACTCAATGTCATGATGTAATTCCAGAAGAAACAATTTCCATGAATATGAAATATAAGTCCCAAATATGTACAAGTTAACAATGGTTAGCTAAGATTGGCAAAAACTGCTTGCTCCCTATAAAATTCAAGGCTCTAGCATAAGCATAGTAAGAAAAAAATTAGGAAAACTACTACCTGCTCACAAAAAAAAAATATTGCAGCTTAGTAAATATTGTAAGTATATATAAATGTTCATAATGCAAGTTACAAGTATAAAATCAAAATCATTGTATTCCCTTGACATTTGAGGATTTGCAGTTAGTTTTAACTATTTGAAAGCAAATTTGAAAGCCTGCATGCTCTAATTTGCCAAGAAATTTGTATTGGGGAATTATCCAGAACTCAGATATTGAACCTCTTTCACAGAATTACTTAAGCCAAACTGGCATTCTGAAATCTTGTTTTAACAGATGTCACAGAGTATAATATAGCACATGTTATATTTGTAATAAAAGTTAATGATCAAATTAAATAAATTTATTTATATGTATTTTAATTACTCCTTAAGTAAAAAAAGGATGGTATTTTCAAATTATATCCTAGCATCAGTGTGAATTTCCTCTTGCTTTTTCTGGAATCTAAAATGAAGCTGCCTATTTCACAGTGGACATCTTTGGGGGAAATAATAGGATGTACAGTGTATCCATTTATAATGCTGCATAGTTAATAACAATAATGGCTGGCATTTATGGAATAATTACTATGTTCTGAGCAAAAATAAAAGCACCTGCCTGGGCTTCAATCCCTTTTCCACCTCTTAGTAACTACATATTATGAAACTTGAGTTATCTAAAATATAGGAATGAAAATAGTACCTGCTTCATAGAGTGGTGTTGAGGATTAAATAATTAAATATAGGTAGAGTTTAAAATAGCACTTTGTATACAGTAATTGCTCTGAAATAGTTATTATTATTCCCAACAATCACATGAGGAATTTACTATTAAAAAACTCATCTGTAGATAAGAAACTGAAGTAGAAGAAAGTTAAACACTGTCCCCAAGTCAGAGGGACAGGCAATGGTAAAGCTGGTGTTGAACTCCAGAAAACATATTTCTAATCGACAACCAACAAATACTTAGTAAGCATCAAACATGTTCCAGGCTTCAATCTAGATACTGGCAAGTAAATAAATACATTAACAATTCTGGATGATGCTATTTTATCCCCAAAATTATACTAAAATAGGGTAACATGATAGTGATCACAGTTATTGGGGTTAGAAACAAGGGAGGATTTAGGTAGAATGGTCAGGAAAGACTTCTCTAAGGAGGTGAGAGCTGAGTGATCTGAGATGATCTGGAGGAAGAGCTTTCAAGACAAAGGAGAGGGAAAGCTCAAAGTCTTTCAGGAGGAAACCAATTTAGACTCCTAGGAAGCTACAAGGAAGCAAATAAACTTGGAGAATAATAAACAAAAGGGAGAGTAGCATCAGAGGTCATGATGAGTGATGGGGTCATAAATGATTGGATGGATGGATGGATGGATGGATGGATGGATGGATGGACAGATGGACAGATAAATGGATGGGTGGAAAATAACAGAGCAGAGGACCCAACCCAATGTAATGTTATTTATATATTGAAGTATTTATTGAATGTCTATTATGCATGTGGGATAATTCTAGGCACAGGGGATACAAGAGTTAACAAAATATTTTTAAAGACAAAAATTCCTGTCCAAATGGAACTTTACCTCTGGGAGGAACAGATAATAAATAAATGTATTAAGTAAAGGATATGGCAAGTTAAAAAAATAAAACATGAAAGAAGGATGGCAAGGGCAAGAGGTGCAGTTCTAAGTAGGGCCGCTGGGAAAGGACTCTGATAAGGTGATTGCCCACCAAGATTTGAAGGTCATGCAGAGGAGACCCGTGCAGGTCAGAAGAGAATCTAAGTGACAGAGCAAGTGCGCAGGCCTTGTATAGTATGCCTGGCACTTTTGAGTAGCTGTGAAGCCACCAATCAGGCCAGAGTAGGTGAGTGAGGTTAGGGCAATGGGCAAGATCCTATAAGTAAGGATGAGGAGTAAATATCTTAAGAACTCTGGTTTTTACTCTGAGTGAAATGAAAAGCCATCTAAAGGTTTTGAACAAAAAACAAAGGATTTTTTACATAGTTTAACAGGATCGTTCTAACTTCTATTTTGAGATATTCCTGAAGCAAATCAAGGGTAGAAGAGGAAGACCAGTTAGGAAACTAAACATAAAAAAAAATAATAATAAAATAAAATAAAATGAAAGACCAAATTGCAATCTTGACTGTATTGCCCACAGAAACTTTGCTGCATATGATATCTAGGTTTGATGGCACTACTGAACAAGGTCTTAGGAGGAAGTAGGTTAGGGAGCTTGAGAGGAACTAGGGTTGTGATGCTCATGGCAACTTAGAGCTATCTGGGCAAGAAGGCATATCCCTGCAACCACCCAGTGAGCATAACCCTGAGCAATAGCAACATCCTCTGGCAGGATCAGTCATTGCTCCATGTCCACTTCTTCCTACATTTTGGTCTCTGGTTTCTCTGTTTGCCCAGGCTTTGGTCCACAGCTCCTTCCTGCTTCAGATCCCAGCACCTTAGTGATCTCCAAGTAATTAAATCTGGCTGCAACTCAGGATCCCACCTTGCAAGTGTTGAACTACACATCACTCCCTTGATGCTTTCTAGGACACACTCTGCTTTCCCCTCTGTCCATCTGGCCTTGAGCCAGACATACCAATAGAAAGAAATCTCTCAATTTCCAAACAGTGCATTTAAACTAAACTTTAGGACAAAGCCTGAATATCAACTCGGTTGACTGAACAATAAGAAAACTTCCTGAGATGATAATCCCAACTTCTGCATCACCCCTCTACCACCAACCCTCCCCCATATTACCTGGAGGCATAGCCAGGTTATAACGTGTTACCCATCTTCTCAACAGAACTGCCTGCAACACAAAATAAATCCTCCGCTCAAGTGGATGAAAAGCTAGATGATTAATTGCAAAGAAGACTAGTAATTTACTGATAGAAATTGAGGTCATGTAAGCAAAATGTAAATACTTTGCTCCTGAATATTCTTTCAAATTGACCAAAAGAATTGTGGCTCTCTAACAAGTTGGATATGAGTCAAAGCCTTTATCTTATTCCCTCTGTTGTTTTTGTGGACTCTCTATTCTTCCACCATTTCTCCATATGTTAGTTGAATATTGACTGTTTATGCTACACATTACACAGCACTTTTTACACTCATATTAATTTCTTTTCACGATGTTCTATTTGAGAGGAAAAACAATCCAGTCAAAAAAATAGGATTCAAAAACAACCCACTGAATGGGAGAACGTATTTGCCAATGATACATATGATAAGGGGTTAATATCCAAAATTTATAAAGAACTCATACAAGTCAACACCATATAAAGCAGATAATCCAATTTTAAAAATAATGGGCAAAGGACAGAAATAGACACTTCTCCAAAGAGGACATACAGATGGCCAATAGACATACGAAAAGATGATCAACGGTGCTAATCATCACAAAAATGCACATTAAAATTACAATGATACATCATCTAACATCTGTCAGAATGGCTATAGTCAATAAATCAACAAAAAAAAACACGTTGGAGAGGATGTGGAGAAAAGGGAACCCTTGTGCACTGTTGGTGGGAATGCAGATTGGTGCAGCCACTGTGGAAAGCCAGTATGGAGGTACCTCAATAAATTATAATGGGACTGCCTTATGATCCAGCAATCCACTGCTGGGAATATCCATAGAAACCCAAAACACTAATTTGAAAGAATATATGGATGCCTATGTTCATTGCAGTGTCATTTACAATAGCCAGCTATAAAAACAATCCAAGTGCCCATCAATAGATGAGTGGATAAAAAGCTGTGGTACACATATACAGTGCAATATTACTCAGCCATAAAAAAGAAGGAAATTTTACCAGTTGCATGAGAGGACAAATACCATATGACTTCACTTATATGTGGAATCTAAAGAACAATATAAATGAACAAACAAAGCAGAAATAGACTCATAGATATAGAGAACAAACTGATGGTTGCCAGAGGGAAGAGGGTTGGGAGACTGGGTGAAAAAATGTGAAGGGATTGAAAAGTACAGATAGATAGTTACAAAATAGTCATGAGATGTAAAGTACAGCATAGGAAATAGAGTCAATAATATTGTAATAACTATGAATGGTGCCAGTTGGGTGCTTGGAATATTGAGGGGAACACCTTGTAAAGTATATGATTGTCTAATTAACATGCTATACACCTGAAACTAACACAAAATAATACTGAATGGAAACTGTAATTTAAAAAAATTGAGACTAGGATTCAAAGTCAAAGGGGATAAAGTCCCAGATTGATTCTCAACATCCATGCCCTTGGTCAGTCACCTCTCTGCCCTCATCTGACTCTGTAAAACCAGGTAACACCTGCTCTACTCACTCCCCAGGGGTGTTTTGAAGTTGTGTGAGATATGAAGATCACATTTATGTGAACATGAAAATTATAAACCTCCACATAATGGCTACTTATGGTGGAAGATGATATATTGACATTTTCTAATCTAAGGACTGCAAACAATAAATCATTGCATAAAATCAACTAGATACATAAAATATTTCTCTTTATTTATTCTGGGGTAATACTTTCTGATTCTGTTAACTTTTTCAATCTAGTCATTCCACCATTGGGATAAGTGATAAATAGAAAGGAAAAGGAAAAGATGCTTTGTGGTCGTGGATATTTTCCCTAAGGATATGACATTTAGATGAGTTGTGAAAGATGTAGATATTAGTGGGCTATGGAAGTATGTGGGAGAAGCAGGAAGCAGGGTACCTTCACCCCCAGGCTAAGTGAATCCAAGTGGACCTGGACAGCAAGAGGGCCAATGGCAGGAGAAGAAACTGGAGAGGCAGAAGGGGCTGGATCATGCAGGGACTGATAGGACATGCTAAGGATTTGGGAATTTCTCCCAACATCAATGGAGGACGTAAGCATGGCTGATCCTGCCACTTCTCTGTGTCAGCACATCTAGTAATTATACCTTCAGAAAAAGTTCTAAATCTTTTAGCCACTGTGGTCCAGTGCCTTCATGATCATGGATGAACCCATAATTGCAGGCATTTCTCCCATTCCTCCCCTATAGGCGTCTCTTACTCTAGCCAAGTCGATATGTCCTAGGCTGCAAACACTACTACACAAAGTGTCCATTTTCACAACTGGCTCACACCATTTCCTCTGCCTGAAATGTCCTCCTCTCTCTTTCTTCCCTTCTCTTTCTGGCAAAGACCTACCCATATTTTGTGGGCTGATTCTAAGACCAAGGTCTCCAAGAGGCCTTCACAAATTCTCCCAGACATACAGGGCTCCGAACATGCATAGCTCAGTGCCTGCCTTAGGGTGCTCCCCATGGTGATTTGGATAGTTTTCTTTTCTCCTGTACTGTGTTCATAAGTTGTTTGACACATGGCCCATGCCCTGATAATCTCTGTGCTCCATGTGCCTAGTCCATAACAGAGGTGAATGGATGGTAAATGAGGGCATGCTAAGTAAAGACAAATATTAACCTCACTGCTAAACCCAGATTGCACTTTCAGCTCTTAATATGATAGTTATTGATGTTATCTCTATAAGAGTAAAAGAACGTTTTTTATTTACAGCTAATTTTCAAAGTGTAATGTACTTAGAGTTTCACATGATTTTGCTATCACACAAAATATCACCTACAATATAGTATCAATCTAGCAAGTCCTTCCACAAACAAGGAAATACATTTCCTCAGTGGAAGAAAGGGGTTGTTTTCAACTGTTCTGGGAGAGTTATTCAAAGAACTGTAAAACAAAAATAATCAGTTACATATATTACATAAAATCTGCCTGTAAGCATTTGTTTTTCTCCATGCCACTGAGATAGCTAGTCAGTTACCATTAGTTGTATGTGTCTTTTTTTAACTTTCAGGTAGGTTCATCTTTTAAGTCTTAATGTGCACATTCATTAAAGAGTCACCTGTAGTTAAAAAAGTAATTTCTTTTTCTTGGTTTCATATATTAGTTGGAATAGAGAACCCTGAGGTAACTGCCTAGTTTGGACTACATTCAATAAGATCCCAGGCTTTTCCAGAAACTTGAGCAAATAGCTTGCTGACATAGACACTAGACAAAGACCAAGCAATTAGTAAGTAGCAAATCAAATTCCATAAACAATGCCATCCTTGGGTAACAATTTCACTTTCATGTCGCTTCTGCTAGTCTCTTTTCATTTTAACCTTAACAATGGACTAAACTGACTAAAACAGATTTTAAAAAATGTAATGGTTTTGGACAAGTTCGCTTCCCCACCCAGCTAAATTTCTACCTAACTGAGGGTATAAGTACAGTGACACATAATTCAATTCTATATGCTTCATGGTATCCCCTTTTAAAAGGGCATATCACAAGTTCCAAAGATTACTTGAATTAGAAATAAAACCATGGTTAAACATAAGGGGGAAATACTATAAGAAAGAACAATATCACTGAAAAATATCAGTGTTTGCATACATAAATAACAGTATTTTATATTTCACTTTTTTATTCAAGAAGCCATTATTGATTTCTTGCTATGACCACATGTGCACAAAGGGGTGGGAATGCCAAGGTAAACAAGATGTGGAGCGCACCTCCTGGAGAGGAAGACCCGGGAAGCAACAGTCACAGACGCATAAAATGACAGAGCCTTCGTGGAGGTGGGTTAGAGGCTGTGCCACACAGAATAAGGGTCCCAGCTGGAGGGAGAGGGTGAAGAGCTTCCAGGAAGGGGGAACATATTGGTGGAGACTCGAAGTGTGAGTGGAACAAGACAGAAAAATGGACTTCACAAAGATTGCTTATAACCGTGCTTTGTACTCACAAGGTGAAAAACAAGTAGAATAATTTCATGAACTTCATTCAAAAATCAGCATCGCAACTTCACAGGCCAACACACACTCTGTATATAAGACACTTTAAACAATGGGAATAATTACAATATTATCCAACCCTCTTAGGATTTGTCTAGCACCATACGTAGCATTTTACATGCATTGCCTCGCTTAACCCTCTCGCTGATCCTATGAAATAAGCAATATCGTTATCCTCACTCTATACATGGCAAAACAAAACCTTCAAGAAAAGAGTTAAGGAACTTGCTTAAGAGCACGCAGCTAATTAGTGGTAGAGCTAGGATTCAAACCTTCATCTGACAGCAAAATGCAGTTTCTCTTCTAAACAAATGGATACATAAAAATACACAGAGATGATGCACATGTTTTAATGTATTGCATTGTGGATAGAGGAGCTTTTTCTGAGAACTCTGAAACATACATGCCGAAAAGGAAAATGCAGATTGTTCTCGGGCAAAATATCCTTTATGTGTGAGACACTGATCAAATTATTGATACTAATTTAAGGTATCGCTATTAGAATCATCTCTGCTGTCATCCCAGGCTTTTCCATAACTAGCCAACACCATAACAAAACTGGTCCCGGTGTTCTGGAAAATCTGCAGGGGTTACAGAAAGGCTACAATGTGAGAGCACCGACTTACTTCCTTAATTACTGAACAAAGTGCAAGTGGTAACCAGGGGAAAATAAAATGCCTTCCTTTATTAACTAGACAAGTACAATAGCAAAATTATGGTCTCTAAGCCATGTTTACCTTGCAGTAACTCCTGAGCAAATTTACTCCCACAAGACAGGAACGGATAATTGCACTCAAGGTAAGATGATAATATTTTTTAAAATAAATTAAAAATACCAATAATTAAAGCTTGCCTATGAAATGAAGCTAAGGCTAATTAGACATGGTAAATGATAAGAGAAATTCAGATTATGTTATCTAACCAAAGATTTTTTTATGTGATTCTCAGTTGTAGAATGGACTGTTTTTATTTAATAAGCTCAGTGAATATGATCTGCACTACAATAACGTTGCCTTCTCTGCACAGTCATTGCTATTAAACACAGACCTTGACAAAAACAAAACAAAACACAAAAACAACAACAACAAAAAACCACCACATCATTCTCTTAACTTGTTTTATACCCCAGTGGTTGTAATTTGGCAATTTAGCCAAATCGGAGGATAGGGGAATGCCAATGTCTGTGAGTCCTTTTTTGCCCTGCACATCCCATCACCACCTATATTGGCATCCCATGTTTGAGAAATTGCAAAACTGAAGAGATAATTAATTTAGAGCGTTACAATAAAATCAGCCCAGTTCAAGAGCCATCGCTCTTCTGTTTTCTCTATCAATTCTTGTTGCATTTATGTTCCATACTGGAATTTAGAGGCAGATGCACGTGACATCACAAAGACCGTCTGTTTTTGTTCTTCCTTGTGCAGGCTTCTTTCAATTCCAAGGATGCAGGGAGAGCAAGCAATCAAAGATTAACCCACTGGGGCCCACAGACATTTGCACTGCAGAGGTTAACCATAGTTCAAACACCTATGTTTATGTGCAGTTCAACCATACAAAAACCACATTTTAAATACTTATATTCAGTGTATATTATTAAATATAGGAAAGGAAACACATCTGTGGGTCTTAGATCTAGAGGTTTAATGAGAGTTCAAAAAGCATCAATGATGACTGAGAAATAAAAAAAAATTAATCTAGTTGTGGATACATGATTATATGTGTAAACCCACACACATGTGCGTGCACACACATATACACAGTCAAATGCTTTGGAAAATGCTATTATTTTTTGTAAGCTTGTATCTGTGCATCACCTCTCTTGTCAAAGACATAACAGAATTCTTTGAGCTTTTTTTTTTTTCTTAAAAAGGGTAAAGGCCATTTAACCAAACTGCTGGACAGAATCTCTTGCTAATGAACAAGAATCAGGCAGAATGTTAAAGTAATATTATTTGCTTTCAATGCATTTCAGCCCCAAATGGACTAAACAGTGGTGTCAGCAAGTGAAGGGAAGATAAGGGACAGACTAAGAATACATCATGTGGAAAAAATTGCATTAGGCCAAGGGAACAATATTCTTCAAATATAGCTGAGCCTGGGATATTAGGAAATAAAATTTAAACAAGGAGAGGGAGAAGATGAGCATAGGTCCTGATGAAACACTGCCCTGGCATTGTCCAATTAAAACAGGTATTTAAATATGAAAAATTTATAATCTGCCAAATATATGTATATGTGCATATATGTGAATACACAAATATATTAACATATATAAAACTAATGCCCATGGGGGGTTCATTGTTTCCCAGGAAAGATAAGCATTACTTTGCACAAAAGAACATAAGCGTATCTTCAGTCCAATACCAGGTTAAATGATATTCATGCAGTGTCCTTCATGCAGAACAGCAGGCATGCATTAGGGTAGAATTGCTGAAATTAACCTTCCTCTGCTTCTTTGGATTTTAAGAGGCCAAGATCAAAGACCAAGCCCCATCCAACCCATTAAAATAAAAACAGAAATTGTTGGGGGCTGGGAAGAATCTCCAAGGAAAATTACCTCTTCCCTTTTCGTTCCAAGCTCTGTAGCAAAGAACTTCATTTTATTTAGCTCCTTGTTAATACATAACCTATAATTCCAGTGAGAAGCAGGCTTGTTTGAATGTGTGTATGTGTGTATGTCGGGTGGGGGTGGGGGGAGGAGGAGGATTGTTTACGGAGGAAAATAAAAAGGAAAGAACTAGAGTTTTAATCAGACTTCCTGAGCTCATAGATAAACCTGTTCAGTGTATATGTACCATTTGTAAATGTGGGAGCGACCCTGAGACGCGGCTCTCTTTGCTGAGACCTATCGCTGTGCTTATTTATTCCTGCGCATTATCTTGTAATGGCCCCACAGAGATGATCTTCTTTCAGTACCATCTGCGCCTAGGAAAAACAAGAACATACACTACACCTGTTACAAGCTTCCCCACATTCTAAGCCTTTTCTCCTAGCAAAACGGTAAGTCATGGAAGAAAGGAACAGGAATCACCAGCTGATCAGGAGAGACAGGTCTGATTCTGGCACATTTAATCAAGCTCCTAACTGGTCCTGAAACTGGGAAAGTGAACCATTTGGCCCCTTGAGTGATCTATAGGGCATGTCAGTGCTTAACACCAAAAACGTGGCCAGCTGGCTATGCAAAGACTGCCTTGGGCTTTGCATTGCACTGCTGTAATTCCTTCCAGGAACATTGTCTGGCATGAACATTTGTGATCAACAGACTAAGAAATCGCAAAACTTGCTTGACATCAGTATTTGTGAATTATATCTAAATTAATCTGATAAATATTCATTTAGTCCCTCCTGGCGGGGCAGGCAGTACCCTAGCCCCTGAAGAAGACAGTCTTCACACCGGGACAGAAATCCGCAGGCTCCTACACTTGCTTCCCTGCGTTTTGCATTCATCAGCTTCTCCCTGCTCTGCTAAGGGTGGCCCAGAAGCAGTATTGACTGCAAGCCAGCTTTCTATGAGTTCCTGGGAGACAGATATTTTTCTAAATACCCTCAAAGGCTATGCCTGCCCATGTAGCTTCATGAAAATTACATTGATGAAAAACTAGCTGTTCTATGCTTGCAGGGATGGGGGGAGGCAATTGTCTGGGGCTACACATGTCCTCGTGTTTTGAAGATTACTCTTTTACTGCAGGTTGTGTCCTTCCTTATCAAGGTATCACATAAAGAACTCTTTATTGGCATCAGTTACAAATGCTCTGGTGTTGCATTGAAGTTTATGAAGAATGCACAAGATTTTAGTATTCAACATTGGAAGCAACAAAGTTTTCATTTTAATGTAAATTTTAAATTTTAATTTAATAACTAAATTTTAATTTCAAAGGTTCTGGAAAACTTACACTCTTTCAGGCACTGGTAGTTATATATCATCAGAGTTCCTCATGGGTCCTTATCTGAAGAACACAATTCACCTGAAGCAATTAGACAATAACTGTGATACCAATTGTATGCTATGACCATGAATCCTACATGAATAGAAACAAGGGGGAGAGACTGAGTGGGCTAGAAAAATCAGGGAAGGCTTTGTGGATGAGGTGGAATTTGATATGGGTTTTCAAGGAAGGAAAGAACCTCTACAAAGAGAGAGAAAAAGGAAACACAGTCCAAAGAGAGGTGATCACAGCAACCACGAACAGTGGTAGGATAAACCAATATAATTCTATCAACAGGGGTACAAAATGCTCCCCCCTATGGAGCCATAGTGCTGTGTGAGTGTAAGTATGGGAATGAGTGTGTGTATTATTGCATATTATAAAAGGTATGCCTGACTTTATATATATACATACACTGAGTGGCCAGATTATTATGACCACCTGATGTGTGTAGGCCAATTAGCTGTAATTTTGCACTGATGTTGTTAGAGGACCAGACCATTATAAATAGGGAAGCAGGTTGTTTACCATGACAGTAGAAGTGATGATTTTTTTCTGAAGATATGGGTAAACAACGCAATTTAACAGCCTTTGAACATGGGATATATTTATACACTGAGTGGCCATATTATTATGACCACCTGACGTTTGTAGGCAAATTAGCCATACACTGCATTGTATGAAATATGGAAGCTGAAGGCCTATTTGAACACCTTTGCTATCTGCAGTTACCAAGATAAAACATCTCCAATTTGCACAGGAACACAAGGATTGGACACTTGAACATTGGAAAAAAGTCATGTGGTCCGCTGAATAACAATTCCAGTTGCATCATGCAGATGGCAGAGTGAGAATTTGGTGGAAACAGCATGAAAGCATGCACCCCACATGCATGAGTACAACCCTTCAAGCTGGTGGGGGCAGTGTTATGATTTGGGGTATGTTTTCCTGGCATGATTTGGGCCTTTTAATTCGTGTGGAACAACGTCTGAATAGCAAAATGTACCTAAGTATCATTGCTGATCAGGTTCATCCCATCATGTTGATGGCGTATCCCAATGGAGATGGCTTCTTCCAACAAGACAATGTGCCATGCCACTGTGTTCGTATTGTACAGGAGTGGTTTCAAGAACATGAGGGAGACTTTATCTTACTTAGGTGGCCCCCACAATCACCAGATCTCAATCCAATTGAGCATTTGTAGGATGAAGTTAAAAGAGCCATCAGGCAGCTGGTTCCACAACCATCAAATCTCACAGAACTGGACAGTGCTATTCATCAGGCATGGTGTCAGATTCCTCACATCACCTTTCAACATCTCGTGGAGTCAATGCCAAGAAGAATTGCCGCAGTATTAAAGGCAAAAGGTGGCCCAATGAAGTACTGATGGGGTGGTCATAATAATCTGGCCACTCAGTATATATATCCCACGTTCAAAGGCTGTTAAATGTTGTTGTTTACCCATATCTTCCGAAAAAAATCACTTCTACTGTCATGATAAACAACCTGCTTCCCTGTTTATAATGGTCTGGCCCTCTAGCAACTTCAGTACGAAATTATAACTAATTTGCCTACAAACATCAAGTGATCATAATAATCTGGCCACTCAATATATATATACTAGAGGCCGGTGCACTGTGGGGGTCCCTCAGCCCAGCCTGTACCCTATCGCAGTCTGGGATCCCTCGGGGGATGTCCACCTGCTGGCTTGCGCCTGCTCCCCAGGAGATTGGGCCTAAGCTGTCAGTCAGATATCCCTCTAGCAGCCTGGAATCCCTTGGGAGATGTCCACGTGTCAGTGGGGAGCAGGCCTAAGCTGCAGCTGGACATCCTTAGCACTGCTGAGGAGGCAGGACTCCCACCACTACTGCTATACTGGCAGCCATCAGCCTGACTTATGGCTGAGCAGAGCTCCCCTTATGGGAACGCACTGACCACCAGGGGACAGCTCCTGCATTGAATGTCTGCCCCCTGTTGGTCAGTGTGTGTCATAGTTACCTGTCATTCCCAGTGGTTCTGCTGTTAGGGTCAATTTGCATATTACCCTTTTATTACATAAGATATATATAGCAAACTTAGGTTTACGGTTGTGAGTACATGCAACACAGACTTTATCCTCATCTTACTATTTATTAATTATTGTATTTTCCATATGAACAACTGTAAACCTACCTTTGCCCCATCCCTATATATGTATATGTATTATGTGTGTGGCGGAGGGGCAAAGACAGATAAACAGAGATTATTTGATCTATTTATAATGCATTCTTGTAGAATTGCTTTATGGAATAATACCATTCCAAACTGCCATACTATGCCTATGTACATTATAAGGAGATATCATTAAAATTATCATCCGACAATTAGAATTACATCTTGTAAAATACGTATCTCCCTTTTGAATAGACAGCCTCAGGAACAAATGGATGTAGTGCTACTGATTAAATGTGTTAATCTTTCACTTTCCATTTTGAGAGGAGAACCTTGGAGAGGAGACAGTAGAATGCTCTCATGTGCCGACATCTCTGAATTAATTACCACCTCACAGGAAGCAGATCTAGGCATTGTTATGGACAGCCCAATAGAGATATTTGTTGAATGCATGGCAGTGGTCAAAAAGTGCATAAGTTAGACTATATTAAGAAATGAGTGGAAATATGAAAAATGCCATAAAGCTGTAACAAAGCCAATGGGGCATCCTCATGTTTATGTATAATGCATGCAGCTCATGTCACTTTTCCTCCAAAGACACATTCTTTTGGAGGTGATAGGAAATGCAAAGGTCACCAAAGACCTGTATATGTGGCAGGAACAGGAGAATGTCCCTGCAATCTGAGATGAAAATGGCTTTGCCCCTTTCATGCAGGGAGGAGCAAGAGACAGGACTACACATCCCAGCGCTCACAAATTCACACCAATGAGGAGGAAATACCGTAACAGGGACATGAAATTATCCCAGAGGGAAACATGAGGTGGAAAAACCAACAAGATGCAAGTGCTGTGCACTTTCATTTCAATCTGTCCAATTTCCTTTCTTCACTGAACATGGACTCACAGCCCCTGAACCCCTCAGTGAGGGTCCCAATAAGTCTGCACTATGAGGAAAAGGATAAGGTCTTAGGGAGGTCACAATAAAAAATACTTAGGTTATGTTCACTAATGTGCTTTCTGATATTTCCTGACTGAAGAGGGAACCAGTACAAATAGTTCAAATCCTGTTTTAATTGATCAAAAGCCCAACACCTTAAAGTATAGAGTAATGAAAAGAGCAGACTCTGCACCCAATGAGCCAAGTTCAAAGTCCAACTTGGGCACATGTTAGCTGTGTTACCTTAGGCAAGTTACCTAGCCTTTCTGTGTCTTCATTTCATCATTATTAAAGTAAACATGGTAATATAGTCCCTATTTTTAAGGTGGTTGTGAAGGCTTCAATACATAGAAGGGCTTTAGAATTGTGAGTATTGGCCATCACTCAAGCATTGTTCATGGGCTTAAAACACAAACTTCACGGGGGGCTTGTACATGACTGCCACCATAAATCCTTACAACTCCAGATAACGCTATACTTTCATTTTCAGATAAGAAAACAAAAACAGAGGAGGTAAGAAATTTTCCCAGGGTCCTACAGCTAGTACGTGATAGATCCTATATATGAACCTAGGTGGTCTGACTCCAGAATCTGAGCATTAAATCTTTATATTTCAGCCACTTACAATTACTGGGTTCCCTTTCTCTATCCTCAAAGAAAAGTTGATATTTCTCTTTTTTGTTGTTGTTTTGTTTTGATTTGCTTTGTTGCTTTAGTAGAGGTTGTGGGAAGGGCAGACAGAGTAGCTGTGTATAGAAGCTTCTCAAGGGCAAGGCCCTCATGACTGCCTAAAACAGAATCTGACACATAGGTAGGCCCACAGAAGTGTGTGATACATGAGAATATTCATCATTATGCAGGACCAAATGTGTGTTTGTTGGGGAGGTGTAAAAGTTGAAAACAGCTATTTTTGAAGGGTTAGTAAATCATTTTTGAACTAGTAGAAACAATAAGAGGGAAGAAGAAGATAGGTGGACAACCCTTAAAGCTTCCTGCTGTGTTTAGCTTTCTGGAAGCTCCCAGGAAAGTGAGAAATGATATATTAGCTCTGTATTTGTCAGACACTCAGTACTGTTATTTCAGTGATTGCATTTAAATTAGGGAGATTGGAGGAAGACAGGGCAGGGGTCACTGGTATATGATGAGGGTAGGGCTGAGAGATAATAGAGAGCAGCATAAGAGGGCTCCAGAATTTCCCTGTGAGAAGTGCTGAGGGACAGCACACTTAGGTGATGCTACAAAATGTGTATTGAATTTGCCTAAGACTTCAGTTTTTCTTAAATTGTGTGTTTATCTGGAATGGATTTGTAGATAGATCTAGAATATGGTGGAAGTCTGTCCCTATTCTAAGTATCCCGTGGTTCTTCTCTTAAAAGGTAGACGCTTGGTTACCGTGGAGAGTAGATCTGTGGGGCCAAAAATGGAAGCAAAGTAACAGAGAATTGAACAAAAAGTTGTGAGAGTGGCATCCAAAAGGAGGTCAGATGAAGTTCAACAAAATTCCAGGTCTAGGAGGCATTTTTGGACTCATTCACACTCCACCCACCATCAGCATTTGCCCTTTCTTCATTGCTGCGCACAGGAGCCAAGACTTTCCCTTCCTGGGGACAGCAGCTGGACTGGCTGAGTTCTGCTCTGTGTAGCCATTGAGAACTTCTCCAGTCAGAGCCAGTATGTCACTGACCTGAGGAGAAATGCAGCCCCCTTCAGCACCCCATTTTGCAGAGGGGCCTGCTGGGAAAACTAGCAAGTGCTGGAATTGGATGAAGAGATTTTCAGATATCGGCCTAAATCAACTTTTCACCAGCTTTCCTGTTGCTCTCCTAATCTATCACTTGGCTTTTTTGGTAATATGAACGAAACTTGTGAGAGTAGGACAAACTAGCAATTATTGAGGCTCTACTATGTGCAGACATTTTTTACAAGCATCAAAACAACTCTGTAAAGAGGTCTTGCTATCCTATTTTTATCATTGAGTTCAGAGAAATAAAATGTGCTGACAGTTACAAACTTAGAATTAACAAAGCTAAATTCAGACACTGTCCAGAAAAACTCAAAGTTCTTTCCACTACACTGTGTTGCCTCCAAGCACGGGCCATGTTTATCAGCCAGCCTATTGCACTGATATTAGTCAGGGTCCCACATCAGCCAGCCTATAGCACTGATATTAGTCAAGGTCCCACATAGATGGGACACTCACAACAGGATAATTTGAAAAGGGTTTATTTACAAAGGGACCATTAACAAAAGTGAGGTGAATGGGAACAGTAAGGGTTAGCATAATAATCTGGAGCCAACCATGCAACTGAGCTGTTAGCACTCAGAGGCCCAAAGAGGAAAGAGAGGGTATAATCACCAGAATCTCCAGAGGAGGAGGTAATGTTAGTTCAACCTCTGGGGTTAACCCTCTTGTGAAAGGCAATGAATGACCTTGTCAGGGGTACATTCAATGCAAAAAGACCTTGTTGGAAAGGTAAGAATATCCCAATAATATTCTTCTCTCACCCTCCATCTCCTGTCAGGGGCCCATTGCTCCCAAATAAAATGCAAATATAGCCCTGTTGATATAGCCTATATAAGTCAGCCTACTCAGAGAGTAGGGAAAAGAGAATGGAGAGGAAATCAGGAGAGGAAAGAGAATAAAAGGAAGATATCCACCACTGAACTGGTTTAAAAAAGAAAAGAAAAACAGGGCCAAATCATTAAGTTTTCCCAAAAAGTAACCAAACTCATCAAGATCACTGGATGAGCTGATTTTCTAAGCTCCTTGGAGAGCAATGTCAGAGTCTATGGAACACAGGATCTACTCAATCTAGCGAGTGTTTTCTGGCATGAGTAAGGATAGGCTCCAGTCCAAACTCACAATTGTCCACGTGATCATCAGGCCATGATAATATGGGGTGAGACCACCATGACCCACATGATGACTAGGTCACATGAACCTGGGATAAAAAGGTGAAGAGGAGAGGAGAGAAAAACACAATGGTGTGGATGCTGCCCAATGACTGCCCCCACTGACATTCACACTCAAGCTCCACTCTGGGGTTGGTGGTCCATTCAGGAAATAGCAATCTCAATCATATATGAAAAGTAATTATCCTAAGCAAGGAAGGAAATAGCCCTGGGGCTACACTCAGAAATGTCAATATTGATTCAAATTGTTAACCTTTCTAGTTATACATTTTAAAGAAAGTGTTTTTGTCAAGCCATTGAAATGTTGTCTATCTGCTTGGCTGATAATGCATCCTAAAAATTCATGTCTTTGCTAAAAAAAGCTTTTTCTCTTGTGATCTCAAGTCTGAAGCCCTTTTCCAAGCACCTCTTGTTCTTTCCTCTTAGGAATGAGAAAGACAGACTGCATAGTTGCCTATCTTTTGCTCCTTTGTTATCTTACTTTGTTATCTTATTCTTTTGTTGGTCTCTCCAGTCACCAGGAGTTTTATGGAAGGCCTACTAGACATGAAAACATTGTGATTTACAAAACTCTTTTATTTCCTCATGACTTATAGTCACAATAAACCTCATGAAGTTAGCTTGAAGAATATTAGTGCCCCCCCCCTTTTTCAGGTATGGAAACTGAGCCATCAAAAGAATGAACTTCTTGTTTATAGTGACATGGCCCAGAACAGTCCACTGTGGCCTCTAAGGCACAACATCAGGGATGGGGAACCTTTATTCTGCCAATGGCCATGTGGATATTTATAACGTCATTCTTGGGCCATATGAAATTATCAACTTAAAATTTAGCCTACTATATCTGGTCAAACATTTAACTCACCACTAATGCCTTGACAGGGCCAGACCAAATGATTTCACAGGCTTTATACAGCCCAAGAGCCAGTCGTTCCATACCCATGCACATGAAGCAGCTGGACCTCCCTTTCCATCCCTGTCACAGACTATCCATCCATCCATCACTCGCTGAGCTTTAATCACGTCAGCCTTCTTCCTGCTCCTCAAACACACAAATTCATTCTGTCCAGCCATTCCATTTTCCCAGGACATTCTTCCTCCTATCTTCATTTGGCTGACTACTTGACTTCCAGGGCTTTATTCAAAGGCCACCTCACCAGAGAGGCCTCCCACGGCCACCCAGTCCTGACCCCATTATAATCACGTCATTCTGCCTTTGCTTCTTCACAGCAGTTACCATTATCTAAATTTACCTTACACATGTATTTATTTGTTTCTTGTTTATTGTTTTTCTCATTCCCTGGAATATAAGCTCCATGAGAGCAGGGCTCTTCTCTATCTAGCACACTCCTGTATCCCTGCATCTACAGCACATAGTCACCACAGTTTCTAATTAAATATTTAGGTAATTTTTTAATGCCTATTTACCTTCTATCCTGTAAGTTCTGTGAGAGAAAAAAACATATTTTTTTTGTTTACTGACATGCAAAACAGATTAGGTACTTAGAAATGCTGTATTAAAGGAAGGAAGGAAGGAAGGAAGGAAGGAAGGAAGGAAGGAAGGAAGGAAGGAAGGAAGGAAGGAAGGAAGGAAGGAAGGGAGAAAGGAAGGGAGAAAGGAAGGGAGAGAGGGAGGGAGGGAGGAAGGAAAGAAAATCATTTTATTTTATCATTAATATAGACCAAGCACTCGGCTAAGCCATTCATATTCTGGTTCCATTTGGTCCTCAGTCACCTGCAAGTAGGTAAGTTGTCCCTAGTTTTGCAAACAGAAAAACTGAGGCAATGGGAGATAACACAACTTGAGCAGTTCTGGCAGGGAGAAAATGTCTCATGATGACATCTGACCACATTTACACTTCCAGCACCCAAGTAGGAAAAGAGGGGAGGGGAAGATATGAGAATATGGCTTTAGTTTAATATAAGAAAGAACCTTATCTTGGTAAGACCTGTTCTGCACGACAAGGAACTGCCTCAGGAAATAATAGGCCACAGTAACCATGTAGAAACTTTATTTCTTTAATATGAGCTTTTATCCTTTCTTTCCTTTTGATTCAAACTGGCCTCATTCAGTACCCTGACTCAGCTACCTCATTCTCCCTTGCAGGACCACTCCCTTAATCATAAGCCTTCTGGTCAACATCAAATAATCTTTGGAACAAAGCCTTGGGTCTGTTGACCACAGACACAGAGATTCAGTCAAACTAGAGATAATATCTAGGCCTCAGTTGGGTTTCAGATCCAGAAGAGTAGCCAAGCCATATGAAGCAATGCCATGTCTGACATCAGGGCCAGATGCACAAATCAAGTACCCCAACCCTTGATTGGGGCCAATCAGTAGACACCATGACCTTAACTCCCTTGTCACCATGATTAGTGATTTCCCCCTATATAACAAATCCCCTGGGAGCTACCAGGGAGTCAGGTCTTTGAGCATTAGCTCATCTGTGTCTCTGGGCTGGGCAACTTCCTAAAAACAAACCCTTACTTTCTTGGCTTCAAACTCATTTGTTTGGGCTTTGATGTGTGCAGGCAAATGGACCTCCTTAGTCCAGTAACACCACCAGGTCTAGTGGTGAGCTGGCGGGGGTCAGGACCTCTGCAAATGGGAAACTCAGCCAATCAGGAAATTGGTTACACACAAGGCGAGGGAAACAAATACGTAAACATACTGGGGATAATGGCTCCAGGCTTTTCACCATCAGAGAAGCGAGTTACAAATACAAAAAGAGGGAAAGCTGGGCGGAATTCTGTGGTTTTGAGCACCCCTGGCACATGGATCTTAATTTCTAAATACCATTTTCCACTAAAGGGAACCAGAAATATAACTATTCTTGTTATATTTCTGTAAGTATGAAAATATGTCTAAATAAAGAGAAAAGAAATAAAAGGTAAGAAGATTTGCTCTCAGTGGGTATGCATGGGATAGTCCAGTGTTTCTCAAACGATAAAGTACATACAAATCAGCTACCTGGGGATCTTGTTAAAATGCACTTTCTGATTCAGAAGGTCTGGGGTCAGACCAAGATTCTGCCAAGATTTCTAACAGGCTCCCAGGTGAAGTTGATGCTCTGATCCTCAAACCGAACTCTCAATAGCAAGGGGTGAAACAAATACATGATTACTAATAAGAACCTTGTTAGCATTGAGGAAGCACTTAATATTGTCCGACATTATATTAAGTATTTAATCTTGAATCCTTGTCTACTATTGATAAGTGTGGCCTGGAAAGCTCTGGAAATGCAAATACCTTGCCCAGGCCAGAGACGTCATAAAAGCAGTATGCATCAGGCATGGGAATCAGAGAGATTTGGGTTATTAATTCCAAATTGACTCCTTATTCAATGCATCACCCTGGCAAGTTATTTAATCTTTCCGTGCTTTACTTTACTCCGTTTGGATTACTAAGAGAAATAAATGAAAGAGTGACTATAATTACTTAATGCAAGATCTAAAGGAAATAGCAACAGCTACCAAATGGAGCTCAAGCTCTAAGGCTGTGTCCTCCCCACCACACTATGCAATGAGGACTGACTCCAGTAGGTAATGTTTAATATTCCTCTCTCCCAACCAGGAGGCTCTGTCATCACAGAATGAAGATGTTTTATAAGATATTTATCTAGTAGGAGAACCACTCCCCCCTCCCCTCCCAAAAAAGCATGTACCCAGATTGACCAAGGAAAAGAAAAAGTTTTTTTGATGAAAGAAAGAGCATCAGACAAGATACACTGCCCAGAATCAGCCACACAGTGACTTTTGGTGGTAAGGACCCAGCCTGGGTAGAGCAAAGGGATCATGCAGCCAAAAAGAAGCCCGCAGTAGGCGTGAAAAGGAAAATCTGCAGTAGCTGTTACTAAAGAGCTTCAAAGGCGAGTCTGCGAAGTTCAGCTTGCTTTCTTCTGTAGGTGGCCCAGACAGTCTTGTTGCAAGACAAATCTCTGCTTATTGAACAAATCCTCTTAAACTGTCGGAGCATCAACAGACTGCAGCTTTGAAACCCAGATTACAAATTGTAGCACGCACTGGGCGTATTTTAAGAGTGAATTAATCTGTGAGCACAGTTTCCTGGTATGAACTATATGATGCTGCTAATATAAGAACATTTCTCCAGCCAGGAAAAGACTAGTTCATTAAACACACCGGGCCATTTAAGTTGCTCCTCTTCTGGTGCCTTCAACTTCATGGGTTTTAATTACCCTCATGCCCATTTCATAGTGAAATTCATTCTCTCAAGTTGTCTACATTCAGCCTCACATCCCTCAGGAGTGGAGAAATTTATTGTCTGCTGTGGCAGATATGTACATCCCTTATTTATTGCTCTTTGGCTAAAATTCTTCCCACCCTACTCACGTTTCTTCAAGATTATTTAACTTCCACATTCCATCTTTTTACTTTGGGAAATATTACTATCAGTTACTCAGATTTATATTTCTATGTCTTCAGTTCTTTACAAATTACATCTCCCCACCTGCTCTCCCTGGATGTAAATAGGCCAAACATGGAGAGAAAAATCATTCTTTGTGGCTCTGGTTCATCCTTCAGTGAACATACCCCAAGAACACTTGCTCCTAAACTATTTCTGTTTGCCAACCAGCAGCCAGCCAGCAACCCACCCACCCACCTGATGGTTGGGGAAAGATGACAGAAGGGAGAGGAAAGGAAGCTGGGGAGGGGAGACAGAGAATCCAATGACCAATATTCTGGCCCTGTTCCAACTTAGATAATTAGTCTGCCTCTATTTCAAACATTTTTTTCCCATTTGCAGCGCGTGCACTTGTGTGTGTGTGTGTGTGTGTGTGTGTGTGTGTGTGTGTGTAGGGGGAAGGGAACTCCATGACAAATTACTATTTTCTGTGTTTCTTCTCAGCCATGCTCCATTATAAATAACCTTAAAATTAGAAATATAATCCTGGGAAAAGAAGCAAATATCTCAGGGTTCTACCTCAAAAGAGTTCAGAGATAGGTAACAAGGCAGCATTGCTAATGGTCTCAGGAAGCTTTTGGAAACTCAGAAAGCAGCCTTTAAAGGCACAGGAAAGGGGAGTTAAAATAAACAACTCAACATCAGGAACAATGCGAGAAGGCAAGGACTGACTCACCCACATTTTGTCCTTGGCCTGTCCCTATTCTGCTCTTCCAAAAACCATCTCTCCAGGTGACATCCGGGGCACAGATGGGACTTGGGAGGATAGAAATGTGGATTCTTGTAGCACGGCCAGCTCCCTCTCTCAGACAGATTGGGCTTTAGCCATTTGATAAAGATGGACGATTTCCTTTGAGGGGAAGGGGAGAATTTTGTTAATACACAGCCAAGCAGTTTAGAACAATTCCCTTCCCCCAGCGCTTCTGGAAGGGATCCACTACATACACCTAATGGCAGCAAAGCACCAACAGGTACCCTCAAGGGCTAAGGGGGAAGGGTTAAGTAGTCCCCTACAAGCTGGATATTTTAATTATGGGTGCTCTATTGAAATTCAAAGAAAATTTTGTGTGTTCTATGTACATATACACATGTAAAACGTTAGGTTTACTGTAAAAGTATTCATGTTTTAAATTAGTTACCAGTCAGCAAAATTGATTGTCTGCTTATATATGTAACTGCTGCCTTTATCCTTTCCTCTCTGTATTTTGAGAGCCCAAAAAGCTGCCAATATTCCTGTTGGAGAAGGCCATCTTTTTGCCTTGTCTGCCTCTCTCTTGACACTTTGCCCCTTTTACATGTGAAGAGATAAAATTCTAGGATTGTGAATGATATCTCTCTCTCTCTCTCTCTCTCTCTCTCTCTCTCTCTCTCTCTCTCACCCACTAGGTTTTGAGTGGGAGATTTCATCACCCTGCAGGGAGGACAAATGCAGATAAAAACCAGGAAAGCAAAGGAGTCTCTGAATAGAATGTTAGTTTGGTTTGGTTTGGTTTTAATCCAAAACTCAGAAAATAGTCTTGAAATCTAAAATTGTCTAAGTTAAAGCTGGGCTTAAAAGAAAGGAAATTGAATTTGGTAAAAAACAAACAAACAAACAAACAAACCTAATGGCTTGAACTTAGATAAGAAAGCTATGTCAACTTAGAATAAGAAAGAATAAATTATATTGTACAAGCTTTTTTAACCCGCAACAAAAAGACATTAAATTTCAAAAAAAACTAGTGGAGGGAGAAAATTAGAAGTAATAAGATGTAATTGTTGGTAGTGGCTACCTAAGGGATCCTTCTGCCCACCTCCAGCTGAGGCACAAGGAAAGCTGGTAAAACTCCATGTGGGTTTAGGTGTTTCCTAAGCAAAGGTAATCTATAAGTCTTATCCAAATAAAGCCTCTTCCTAAACCATCACATTCCCCAGTATCAGCTATCTACTACCTAATCATCACAGAGTTGAAAGCCCATGCTTAGGCAAAACAAAACAAATTTAAAAAACAAACAAACACAAAACTTAAGTAGCTCCAATCCTCCTCACTTACAAAAGCTGTCAGAACAACACAATTAGACATGTTCCCTATTTATAAATGTGTCTGATGTCCCTGGCATGCTGTCCATTAGTAATGCTGCTAAATCCATAGAATGCACACACAGGAACTGGTGTAGCCCAAGTAGGAGAGACGGGGGTGGGAAATGAGCTGGAGTAAGGAAGTGTCATGGTCATGAATAATCAAGTATTGGAATTAGTGACACTTTAAAAAAAACAATTTAAGGTTTAAGTAAATCAAGAGTTCAATTAAATCAATCAATGATACCACAACGAGCACTATGGAACATTTTGCCCATAGTCTGACCTCTGTAGAACATCAAATATAGTCAGTGTCCTGTTATGATATCGAAGGACATTTTCACTCCACCCTCAGGGAGATTAGATTGTATTAGATAAAGTATTCTGAAACATTTCTATTTATTCTCATGAATGACTGGTTGTTACTTTGGAAAACATCTATCTAAATACTTTCATTTCTTCCTAAAATTTTTCATATTAGGAAATATCCATTTGTTCAGTAAACATTTATTAAGCATCTATTATATGCTAAGCACTAAATTAGGAGAATATTGGTGCTAGTGTCCAGCACTGTGCATGTTACACAGGACACATTTGATATTTACTGAATAATCACATAAAAGATGGATAAGATTCATCTTTAAGAAACTGTAGAGTTTCTAAATATTTCCCATGCCCCCCAAGAAGGGTTCAGAAGTGCCTGAGAATTGGTCACTTGACCTAGAGAGGTTATTCAATGGGGGGAAAAATGATGCAAAATGGTCTGCAATAACCCAGAGAGTAGGGGCAGTAGATAATTTAACAGATAAGGTCTAGAAAGAGATTGCCAAAGAGCAAATGTGCCAGCACAGAAATGAGAAAGACCAAGGATAAGAAGTAAAGGCCACATCTGGACCACACAGGAGCCCTCCAGAAGTGAGTAAGCATCATAATGCCAAGTATTAAACTGTTCTCTCAATTGACATCATTTCATTATTGAACCTCAATAGACCAATGTGGATGCGAAAGTTTTCACTCAGCTTAGTAGGGTATGGACTTAACAGCTGACATCTATGACCATCATACCTGTGTGCTGAATGCTTTACATACACACTGTCTAGTTCCAGGCTTCTCAAACTTGCAGTGTCCCCTGGGAGCTCCCTGGGAACTCAAACTCTCTAGACACACCCTGACCTACTGCATTTTTATAAGATTCCCTGGTGAATTGTGTGCACTTTAAAGTATGAGAAACATTACTCTGGTTGACTCTAAGCATTACATCAAGTAATTGTAGGATAACTTGTAACCATAATTTTGAATGTAAAAAATAATTGTACCCAAGCTCAAATGGTGTATTTTTAATGTATTTTGCATTTGTCAGAACACTTTCCATTGAAAGTGGCAACTCAAATCTGCTTAAAAAGAGAAATGTTTTTGAAATTTCAGCTAACCAAGGCAAGAATAAACACAGCCATGCTTCAAAGATTAAGGGAACCAGAGATAAAATGCCACCAGACCCCCCACTCATCTTTACTTTTGCATTGATGTGTCTGCTTCATCCTGACAAAGTACATAAAGCAAAGAACATAGTTACCAAAATATTTCAACCCCCAACCCACCTGTAGGATTTGCACTCCAAGATGGTATAAATCTTTTTCTCTACTCTAGCCCCCCAAAAAAAACCCTATGAAAATTCTCTCATTGGCTCAGCGTAAGTCAACTGTCCATCTTGGTATCTTCAACTGTGCTAAGGAGTCAACATGACATTGGGAGGTTGTAGGTGAGGGAAACTTCCACAAAAAGATGGCAGCTCTTATTCAAACTCCATAGTTGATGTGGAGCAAAGAGCACCTCTTAAATGAAAGGGTAGAGTAGTGCTATTAGAGAAGGAAGAAGTGGTGGTGGGAAGGCAACCCAACAGTGTCTACTGGATGCTCCACACTCATGCCATGTTCCTTTCTATGCTCCTCACTCTTTCTCTGTTGACTATACAATGGCAGCCGCATGAGCATTATACATGTTCAGGTGAAGGCCAAGGATGTGCACATAAAAACAACACAACAAAACTAAAATAAATAATGACTCTTCTCAAAGTTTGTTAAGGCAAAATTCTATTGCAGTATTCCTGATGGGAAGGTACAATGGGCTGGAGAGCCACATACATCCTTGATACTAAAAAAACAATGAGCATCAGTTGTCTGTGTTCCTTTAACCAATGTGATTAACAAAAAAAAGTTCTCTTTCTGCCCTTACTGACATTTCTCCCTCAAGTGAAAAATTTAGTTATTAAACTATAGCTTCACAAAGTCCTTCTCTAATCCCACCCTAGCCTGGCAGGACTTCTTACTAGTCCTCAAATGTACCAATGCCTCCAGGAACTGCACTTGCTAGTCTCAATAATGGAATGATATTCTTTTAGAACTTCCATGGCTCACTCCCTTTCCATTCAAGCTTGGGCTTAAAAGTCACCTCCTTGGAGAGATCATTCTTGATCACTTTACCTAAAGCAACTGCCCATAACACACACACACACACACACACACACACACACACACACACACACACCATACTTTACTTCCTCTGACCTTTTACATAGCACTCATCACCACCTGACATAACACAATATATTTATTCATTTATTTATCTGTATCTGGTCTGCTTCTCCACTAGAGTGTAAGCACCACAAAGGCAGGGATTCTACTATCTTTTCCCCTCCGTATTCCCCACACCTAGAAGAGTCCCTGTTATCTACTCATTGCCTAGTAAGTTTTTGTTTAGTGAGGGAAAAATAAAGATAGAATGTGTGAAACTATAATATGGGAAGAGTGGTCAGCATGGTTGTCTAACTTTCCAAGGATGGCTGAGGGAGAGGTGGTGTACAATCAGATGGAAAGCAGATGTTAAAACCAAAGAGGAAATGAGACTCTGGGAGGTTAATAAGCAATGGTGATAATCCTCAGAAGAACAGAAAACGGTCACGCAGTCCCCAAAAGGAGGCCTAGTAAACTGGGGACCTGATGCTGCGTCTGCAGCATCTCTGCTATCACACCAGGCTTTTCTTGTCAAACTCTGAGTGAAAACAACAAAGGTGTTTCACTGATCACCATCCTCAGCCACACCAACACAACATGTAAGGGGGGAATTTGGCTCGTGCTCAGAAGTATACTGTTCCTATACTAAAAGAAAGTCTCTGCTCACATCTTCCCTAAACTAAATTTAAACTCCTAAACTTATGACCATAGAAAGCACGGAGCATAGCTGGAAAACCCAGATTAAATTCTGCTGCTTCATTCGCCTTTGTTAGTGACTTCAGGAAAGTCTGCTAAACTCCCTGCCCATATCTTCATTTCCCCTTCATGTCCTACTTTGTGGCCTATTCGTGTTGGTATGTATTTGTCACCCACACTACTGAGAGATTGAATATACACACAGAGAATAGCCATCCCACCTATAGAAACAGAATTCTGACCCACAATGTCAGCAGCAACCAGTCCAAGAAACAAAACCACAACCTCTGTAGCAATCCATCCACAATAGCTAGGACTTGATCAACAATAGCGCTTCTCTAATTTCCCCCCCATTCCCAATTCAGGTTCAACTAGAACTAATCAATTATGCTCCCCTAACTCATAAATCAGGCTGCCCATCATCTAGATAGAACCTTTCAACTTCTCCATAGCAATAGCCTCCAATCAGGGCATAACTTAAACTTTCTTCTTTGTTCACTATGAAGCAGTTCCACTCTTCATCCTGTCTTTGAGTCCTGCCAAACACAAGTGATGGTGGCTGATTTTTTTCCATAGCAAGCCCTGGATAAATTACCTTTGCTTGTTCTCATTTGGGTGGTCTTCATTTATGAGTGAAGAAAGTTAAACTTCATTAGCTAGCAGAATGCCAGCACATAGTAGGTGCTCAATAAATGGAATTGAGCTGAACTGAGTGATCATCATGACTGCCTTATAATGTTGCTATAAGTATTAAATTATATCATTCTAGTAAAAATATTTTTAAAACTATAATGTGCTATGGAATCATAAGGTATTATTAAGTTAAAAACAATGTGTCATCAGAACCACATAAAAGAGTAGTAGTCTAATGCTGATTATTCTGTGGATTCTTAATGTTGAGAGTTTCTTGGGCTTATTTGAAACTTTTGGTTATGGGAATTCAATAGTGAAACAGGATGAAATTCCTTCAAGATTCTTTCAAATTAGAGTCTTAACTAATAAAGGTCTTAGTGGAAGAAATTCTGAAACTTCTAAACCTTCTTTCCCTGCTTTGACCAGAATAGCTATATCTTCTTAAAACTGTTCCTCTAGCTAAAATCACATACCTTCTGCTCAGCAGGTGAGTGTCGACCTATGAACTAGGAGGTCATGGCTCAATTCCCCGATCAAAGCACATACTTGCCTTGCAGGCTTGATCCCCAGGGGCATTCAGGAGGCAGCTGATCAATGATTCTCTCTCATCATTGATATTCCTATCTCTTTCTCTCTTCCTCTCTGAAATCAATAAAAATATTTTTTAAAATATCACATACCTTCTTTTTATCTGTTGAAATTAAATCTAGCCTCCAGACTCCAGCCTTCCAAGGACTGGGACTTTCTTGTGGATTGCATTGTCAAGCAAAGCAAAGGCTAGAGACTGACTTGCAGGCTACCCAGAGAGAGCCCTCCTTCGTAATATTTTCTGGGTGAATGACTTTATCATAGACCAGAGTCTGTTCCTAAGTTTTTCAGGTCAGGAAACTTAAATGTTTCAAGAGACGACCAATCATTTACAGATGGCTTGTAACAAACATGCAAGAAAATAATGTGTAAACTAGAATAGCTGCCACTTATTTATTGAACCAGACACTGAGCTAAGTAAGAGCGTTGTGTACCTGAACTCCATTAGTCTTTACAGCAATCAGAGGGGGTAATGCAAGATAGTCCATTTATATGTAATACTATTCAGGTCCACGGAGATTATGTAACTGCCCAAGGCTAAACAGCAGGTGGCTTTTGAATGCTCATCTGACTCCAAAATCCTTGCTTTCAAGCATCATTCTATATGTCTTCATTTTCAATGAGAATATATAATTATTAGGCAACTGTGTCTTGAGATAGCATGAAAAGTGAATTTGACCCCTGTGGAAAAGTTACCAGAAAGCCAAATTGTGATTTAGAGATGACTTGACAAGCCTGAAAACTGAACAAGGAGAATAAATTGGATGATGTAAATGTTTAAATAACTGTGAGCTACTTGAGGGCAAGAAATGGATTTTTATCTACCATCATATTCTGCTATATTGGTGCTCAATAAACGCTGGCTAAATACATGATGTCATTCACTATAATACTTGAATGTATCCATTTCTCCATAGTAACATAGAAATATGCCCTGAGTGGTAGGCACTGATGATTTCTCTATCAGTTGTTTCCCACCAAATAACTAATAGCACACATGCACATTGGGATAATTTAAAGAGGACTTAATAAATGATCATTTACAAAAGTGTGGGTATGGTGTAGGGGAAGTGCACGATGCTGGGATTGTTAAAACTCTACAAGGCTAAAGAGATTGGGACGGAACAACCACTTAGATCATGAAGAAAGGATTCTATAGAGGGCTATTTTAGAGGAGCTGTGATCTTTGGTCAAGGGCACAACCACCTCTGGATAATCCTTCAAGGAGGGAGCTAAGAAAATATGCCCTGATCTCCTTTTAATTCCTTTCTGTCTCCTGCCTGGCTCCACTGGCCAAACCCAATTGGAAGCCAAAAGCCTAGGAACTTGATGGTAAAAACCATATCTGACATCTTACAGGGCAGAAGAGATGGAAAAGATTGAAGAGTGAACCAATGAAGACAAAATGGTTGCACAATTGCTTAAGCAACATCTATTTCCCATGCACTTTTCTTTTCACTAGCTCTTCATGACACAGTTTTGGCCAATGACATATAAGCAGAAGTCTGCTTGCAAGTGGAAGTTTTGGAATTTCTCATTTCCAAATATAAATGTCATTTCTTCCTTCTTTTACCTTCTGCCTTCTTCTTCCTACCTGAATGTAGACAAGAGGACAGAGAAAGAACAGACATCCTGTTACCACGAAGCTGGCATGAAAATGACAGCCAAGGATGGCAGAGCAGAAACACAGGAGGAGGCAGGGTCTTGGGTGGTAGCAGCCTCAGGTGATCTATTGCCAGACTTCCAGACTTAATGTGAGTAAAGTAAATATTCCATCAGATTAATCCATGGAAGTCAGATTCATGCTTAACCTCAAATTGATTTACACTCTAAGTAACCAGATAGGAGCATAGCCATGTTAGGTCACTTTCTCCCCTAACAGTGTTGGATGCATACACCCCATTGTGGCCTCTCTAAACATTTTTATAGGTTTCCATGCTGAGCTTTGCTCTCCCATTCTCATACTCTTTCATATCCTATTGGTGAAGCTTTGATCAGGTTTAAGAGCTTGGGAGTCATTGTCTCCTTTTTAAAAATATATTTTTTATTGATTTCAGAGAGGGAGAGGGAGAGAGAGAGAGAAACATCAATGATGAGAGAGAATCACCATTCGCTGCCTCCTGCACACCTCCTACTGGGGACCCAAACTACAACCTGGGCAAGTGGTCTTCACCAGAATTGAACCTGGGACCCTTCAGTCCACAGGCCGAGGCCCTATCCGCAGAGCCAAACCTGTTAGGACATCAATGTCTCTTCAGAGTGAATTTCATGGCTTTGTTCTCATCTGTTATGTTCTGATTTCATTAATCAAATACTCAACGTTCCAAGAATTGACTTACCATCACTGCCTACCATCAAGTCATCTAGGAATGGATAAAAGAGTATCTGCTGCCAAAATAACAACTAACATTTGTTGAACATTTATTATGTGTCAGGCATGTTGGCATATTTCATTCTTTTATTCCTGGCTTTATTTTTAACCTCGTTTTATAAATCAGAAAACTGGCCAAGGCTACCCAGTTAACAAGAGTAGCAGCCAGGCTTCTAAACATGGTGATCTAATTTCAGAACCTGTATTCTTGCAAGACAGTGTACTAGAGTGGTTAAGGATGTGTTCTTAGAACTCAGACTGCCTGAATTCTACATTCAGCACTGCTGCCTAGCAGCTGTGTGGCTGTGCACAAGTTGATTAACTTCTTCTCTATGCCTTTCCACATCTATGAAATGGGAATAATAGTAGTTAATTTGGTGAGCATTAAATGAGTCAATGTGCAGTGTGTGACCCAGCTTCTGACACAAAATGGCCATTTGATAAATGGTAGTTCTTATTATTCCACTACAGGAGCTATATGATGGCTCTGCTCAGATAAGACAGCATCTCCTCAGAGCCAAAGTGGAATTAAGAAAGCACGGTTTATGTGACCCCGGAGAATCATTTATCATCACTGGCCCTCACTTTTTACATCTCTAAAATGGGAATTGAAATCTACACCTATTTCACAGTATTTTATAAGTATCAAATGAAATCAATTAGAAAACGTGCTCATTATAAAGCACTGTATAAATCTAAGTAATTGGAGTTTTTACTTGACTATTCTAAGATAATGAGGCAGTGGCCAGAAGCAGTGTCTTTTCTGCATGTAGTATGTTAGAATCACTTTGATCAGTCTCCTTTTAGAGCAGCTGGTTAAACCTTTTGTGGACATCTTTACACTAGCCTGAACTCTGCTCAGTGTTTTCAGTTGTTGGGCTCAATACATGGATTTTTCATTCTGACCTTAGAATGTCCCTTTCACAATCAAAGCTGAAAAGCCACAGGTTCCCAATGCAGAGATTTCAACGTCTAAGTAATTTAGTCACTCAGTTTATTGAACACTTCCTATAGGTCAAGCCCTTACTTGTCACTGGAGATACAACAGTCAATCAGAAAGTGCTCTCTTTACCGACTCAGAGCTTAGCCATGGAGATAGACATAAAGCAAATCATTACAACACAATGTGCCCAGAAGGGAAATCCTGTGTAGGGCAGTGAAGAACTTGAGAGCAAGTAAATATGAGCTGTCTTGAAGAAGAAAGTATAGGAGGCAAAGGAGCAGGTAGTTTTTTAAGCCTACCTGCACTGAGATGGCACGAGTACAGTCAGCTGCATGAAGTGAAGGCCCTATTGAAACCTCATGCCTCGTTAGTCTGGTCTTTCAGAAATGGGGAAGGGCATAAAGAGAGAGATGAGGAGCTCGGGCTGGAAGAGACAAAGACAAACTGTCTACACAACTGACTCCAGCCCATCCAGGGAGCATAGGCCAGTTTCCCTCCCCGTCATTAAAAGTTTGAGAGAGATTTGTGTTTGATATTTCCTTTAGGTATCTTAGTGTCTTCTTGGATGATTCAAAGAAATGTTCAGTCTTTCAGATTTTTCTCCCCCATCCCACACTCCATGCTGACATATGGATGTTTGAGGGAGGGGTGTGTATCAGGCTTATATGCTCTAGTCAAGATAGTTTTCCCACTTTTTCTTGAAAATTTTAAAAAATAACCTCTGATGACTTTAATATATATTAAATAAATCAGTATGTACAGTGCAAGAAGTTATATTTGTAACAAAAAACTAAACCTTTAAAGTTCTTTAAACCTATTGTACCATGCTCAGGTGTTTGTTATTCAGTTTTAAAGATGATGTTCCAGGGTAAAATATCTCTGCTGAAACAAATGCCTTTTCTCCGATATTCTTGTTCTTCCCAATTATAGAGAGAGTTTATCCAGGAGGGACCGTCATCTGAAAAGTAATAAAGGAAACTAAAGATGCAGGCATCCAACTACTTTTAGTTACTCTCCTAGATCTGGGGTCAGGACTTGGCCCCAGGATGCAACGGTGAGGTAGACATAGACCCTGCGCCTAAGGATCACAACCTGAAATCCTGAACAATCTAGGATTTCTGACCCATCACTACACCTAAAAACTGTCCTGGATGCTCCATCCCAAAATCTATAACTAGGCTTCGCAGTCACTAACTCTAGGCAACAATCAAAAGTGCCAAATCTGAGATCAGAGAAGACTCAGATTTGCTCACTCTATCATACACTGAATCTTCCTGTTTCACAAGCACACCTCAGACTTTTCCCCAAAGACCAACCATTTGGCAAGTGCCCTCTGTGTCACTTTCCAGAAGACCCCTTGACTCTCCTTGAGCCTCAGATACCTGGTCCTCCTTGTCCAATACCCAGTGCCATCTGGCTTTGTATAATCAATCCTCTTCCACATGACACTGTGTTCATTACCACCGTGTTGTCCTTTCTTTGGAATTATCCTGCCTCTTAAAACTCGGGTTTCTTGCCCGTCTCTGCTGTGTCCACCCAACGCAAAATGAAGGAGATATCTGCAAATTCTCGATTAAATTGGTCTTTGTGGCTAACAAAACCAGATCATTTGATCCAGGAAACCAGCTCTGCAGCATCAGCTGTCCATTTGACCTTATGACTGAAATTTATTAAATAACCATCAAATCTTCACTGCCTAATGGGATTGATTATATGAGTGAGCAATTTCACTTGAGGCTAAGAAGGATTTTAATAGATAGCATTTACATTTTTTATGTTCAGCATTTTGAGGACAGTTATTCACATTTAAAAATTATTATTTGACTGGTACATGTAAATTCTCAATATATACTTGCAGGGGGAAAGTGAATACATGAATAATTGAAGGTAAGTTTGTATCTCTAAATTCAAATGCTCAAAATTATAGTGAAAGTGAGCATATAGCTCAAAAAAACTTGAAACAGGAGAATGACATTGTCAAATTGGAGTTTAAAAATCTGTCAATTTTATTGAACCTTTACTGCCTTCCTAGAAGCAATATGTAATAACATATAAATCTGTAATTTATTGACTAAGCCAAGGATTTAACCATTCAAATTCAGCCCACCAGAAACTTCTATTTTTCTAAACTTAACATCAGAAACAAGAAAATATTATTCATATATATGAATATTATCCAACCATAAGAAAAGGCATCCTGTCATTTGTCATGACATGAATGGAACTTGAGGACATTATTCTAAGTGAAATAATAACACAGAGAAAGACAAATAGTGTGTGATGTCACTTACATGAGGAATCTAAAAAAAGTCAAACTCTCAGAAACACACCAGTGCCTGGGAAGTAGGGAGAAACGGGAAGTACAAATTTTCAGTTATAAGATAAATAAGTTCTTGGGATCTAGTGTATAGCATGGTGTGTATAGCTAAAATACTGTATTACTAGTATATACTTGAAAGCTACTAACAGAGTAGGCCTTAAATTCCTTCCCACAAAAAACAGAATGGTAATTCTGTGACGTGATGTAGGTGCTAACTAACATTATGGTGCTAATCATTTTGCAGTATATAATTATTTCAAATCAATATGTTGTGTGCCTTGCCAGCTCAGTAGCTCAGTTGTTTGAGCATCATCCTTTGCACAAAAAGATTACCGGTTTGATTCCTGGTTATGGCACATATTTGGGTTGCTGGTTTGATCTCAGGTCAGGGCACATATGGAAGGCAATTAATCAATGTTTCTCTCTCTCTCTCTCTCTCTCTCTCTCTCTCTCTCTCTCTCTCCCCCCATCCCTCTCTCTAAGCATGTCCTTGGATAAAGATTTTAAAAACCCATGTTGTTGCAATTAAATTAACACAAATTTATTTGTCAATTATCTTAACTAATAAAAGCGTAATATTGAAATTAACCGTTTCTCCGAGATGGGGTAAGCCACGCCCACCAGCCAATCAGAGCGGCTGTATGCAAATTAGCCCAGCCAACATGGAGGCCGCCACTCATGGACCTGAGTAAACGGCAGCTTCCATTGCGGCAGGAGTGAAAGTGAAACTGTGGGCCGCTTCGCTTAAACTGGCTCTAGCAAAGCACACATTTGCAACATAATAACAATCATAGAATCCTCAGGAGCTGAAGGAAACAGCAGGCCTAAGAGTAACATTGTCTAATTATAGACACCGAGCGGTGAAGCAGAGAGGAGGCTTCCTTAGGCCAGCTTAAAGGAACAGTGTATCAATTATAGAAGATAAACAAACCCCACAAACCTGCGTCCAGCCAGCCTTGCTGGGACATTGGGTCAATGGGAGCTGTGGGCAGCCTTAAAGCTTGAAAGCGCCAATCAGCCCATCACCCACGCTGGCTACACCCCAATGGGGTGAGGGACATTCCTGGGGGGCTTGGCCAGCCTGGAGACAGCCATCAGCCCCTCACCCAGCCCGGTCAGGCACCCAGCAGGTGGACATCCCCAGAGGGGTCCCAGACTGTGAGAGGGCACAGGCCGGGCTGAGGGACCTCCCGAGTGCACAGAGAGGCTGCAGGGCGGAACAGCGCAGGACCCAGGACCCATGAGTGGGACAGAGGGTGCAGGGTTGGCGGCCTGCTTGGCGAAGGCCCAGGCCCTTTGCAGGGCACCAGGGAGCGGGAAAGAGGCGGTGGGGGTCGGGGGCCTGCTTGGCAGCTTCCCAGGCCCTTTGAGGGGCATTGGGGAGTGGGAAAGAGGCAGTGGGGGTCAGGGGCCTGCTTGGCAGCTTCCCAGGCCCTTTGCGGGGCACCGGGGAGTGGGAAAGCAAGGCAGCAGGGTACCGGTGAGTGGGAAAGAGGTAGCGGGGGCATCTTGGCCTGCTTGGCGGCTGCCCAGGCCCTTTGCAGGGCACCAGGGAGCAGGAAAGCAAGGCTGAAGTGGCCAGGGTCCTGCTTGGCAGCTCCCCAGACCCTTTGGCAGCAGGGGACTGCTGAGTGGGAAAGAGTCGGCAGCCTGCTTGGCGGCTCCCCAGGCCCTTTGGGGGGCACTGGGGAGTGGGAAAGCAAGCTCTTGGGGGCTGGGGGCCTGCTTGGAGGCTCCCCAGGTCCCTTCCAGGGATCAGGGAGCAGGAAAAGGCTGGATTGACCACAAGGCGGGGTTTTCCCTGCTTCCTGGTGGCTGGAGGAAGATGGGCAGTAGGCAAGCTTGGGAGGCAGGCAGCACCCAGCCCTGGCCACAGCTCAAAAAAAGAGAACAACATGCAGGGGAGGGCAAGAGTTTGAGAGATCAACATAGAGGGGGTGCCTGCTCCAATCCTGGGGGCAGGCCCCCAGCAGGTAGACACACACAGGAGGACTGCTCCGAGCCTCAGATGCGGCTGGGGGCAGGTCCCCAGTGGCGACACACACACACACACACACACACACACACACAAAAGGCGCCTGGCAGACTGGGGCCATCATAGGACATCCATTGAGGGGTTCCAGACTATGAGAGGGGGAAGGCTGGGCTGAGGGACCCTCCCCTCCCCCCGTGCATGAATTTCTTGCACCGGGCCCCTAGTATCTCAATAAAGCTGAGTGGGGAAAAGAGCCATTGGTCTAGTGCAGGGGTGAGCTTTATAGGGTCTGAAAAATCATTTGTCTGGCCCTGCCAAGGCATTAGGAAAGAGTTCATTAAATGTTTGACCAAATATAGCAAGCTAATTTTTAAGTTGATAATTTTATATGGTCACATGTGATGTTATAAATATCCAAATGGCCCTTGGCAGGAAAAAGATTCCCTACCTCTGGTTATGGATTTCTAGAATTTCCTGAAAGAAACTGGCAAACCAGATGAGCAAGGCAAGAGTCAAGCTGCAAAGGACCTGAGTCCCTTGTACTATCTTCTCAAGGATGAGATCAACACATGCTGAACCTCTAACTAACTGTTATCAAAATCGTGGAAATCCTCCTCCTGCAAAAATGTAAGCAAGCCAGCAATTCTGATCTTTAAAAATATATATCTAATCTCCTTAATGAAGATAGAGTCAAATGTCTGAATCAAAGCTGAAAAACCTATTTTATATTTGTGTATGTTTCTGTGCATAAATGAACTTGCTTAATTGTGCTGAGTATGTTTTAAATGCCTTTTACTAAATTAGATACATCTTTGAAAATATGTCCAAACAATCAAAAGTGCCATTTCTCTCCTATAAAATCCTATAAATTTATACCAATGTTTATGTAAATTTTTGATCTTTTCATTTTATTAATAACTAGGGGCCTGGTGCACAAAACTTTGTGAACTCCAGAGGTCCCTCAGCCTGGCCTGTGCCCTCTCACAGTCTGGGACCCCTCAGGGGATGTCCACCTGCTGGTGTGCCTGGCCAGCCTGGGTGAGGGGCTGATGGCTGTTTGCAGGCTGGCCACGCCCTCCAGTGGGAACCCTCACCCCATTGGGGTGTAGCAAGCCTGGGTGACAGGCTGAGGGCTGTTTTCAGGCTGCCCACAGCCCCTTCAGGTTTTGGATCCCTACTGGGGTGCCTGGGCAGCCTGGGTGAGGGGCTTATGGCTGTTTGCAGGCTGCCCAAGCCTCCCAGTGTGGACCCTCACCCCATTGGAGTGTGGCCAGCCTGGGTGCGGGGCTGAGGGCCGTTTTCAGACTGTCCACAGTCCATTCAGGGTTCGGGTCCCTACTGGGTTACCTGGCCAGCCTGGCTGCGGGGCTGAGGGCCATTTCCAGGCTTTCAGGCTGCCCACAGCTCCCATTGACCTAATGTCCCAGCAAGGCTGGCTAGAATCAGGTCTCTGGGGTTTATTTATCTTCTATAATTGAAACACTGTTGCTTTAAGCTGAGGCCTAGGCAGGTAAGGAAGCCTCCTGTTTGCTTCAGCTCCATGGCTTCTATAATTGAAACAATGTTGCCTTAGTAGAGGCCCAGCCAGCCTAGGCAGACAGTTTCCTCCATCGCTGGTGCAATGGAAGCCTCCTATTTGCTTCAGCTCTGTGGCTTCTATAATTGCAATTATGTTGCCTTGAGCCGAGAGAAGCCCAGCTGGCCTAGGCAGACAGTTTACTCCTGGTGCAATGGAAGCCTCCTGTTTGATCTAGTTCCATGGTGGTTGGCCTCCATCTTGGCTGGGTTAATTTGCATACAGCCACTCTGGCTTGTGGGGGTGGCTTAGGTGTTCCAGAGAAATGGTCAATTTCAATATTACTCTTTTATTAGAGTAGATCATACAAAACAATACATGACTGTCTCATTTTTGTAAATAATTCAAACAGTATAAAGTGAGTCCCCATTCCCCACCTCTACCACCCAGTTTAGTTTGAATCATTTGAGTTTTTTCCTATTCAATTTCATATTATCTACTCATAGAAATTTTTGATTTTATTTGTAACATAAGTGTTGTATGCATTTTCCATAATTTGTCCCTTATGTCATGATATTTTTATGAAGTCATTATATATAGATATCTCACTATTTCTGATTTCTGCATAGTCAAATATTCTTCAGTCCCAATGCATCTTCTGAATTTATATTCTTTTTTAAAATCTACCTGCTCTAATATACATATTTTCATGCATTTTGAATTAACCAATCTTATTTCCCGTTTTCTCTCTGAAGAAACTTTCTAATAGAGATGCCATCGTCTCTGAGTTTGAGTTCATCAATATCCTTTTTAAAAAGACATAAACTCCAAGAGGAAATACATCCAAAAAATTGATGGTAAATGCTTTATAGATGATGGGTGGTATTTTTTCTTATTTATTATTTTTACACTTTTCCAATAGTTAATAGTTAATATCTGTTTTAAGCACTTTCCATGCTTTATTTCATTTTATTCTCAAAACAAACACATGAAGTATACTATTATCCCTAATTATATACATAAGTCTTAAAGAGATGAAATAACCTTTCTCAAATATCACACCTCTGAATGATTTGAGCACAGCTAGGCCAACTCCAAATCTTAACCACTGCACCACTACCACCTGTGTACATGTACTATTTTTATAATTCGAGTAACTAAAATAAGATCGAAATATCAACCTAAAGCAACTATATTTACTAACCAAAAATCAGTAGCCTTATGACTTGTGAGCTTATGCCTTCCCTGTGTTCTTTCTTACATACTCCAAAGGCAAGCTTACCTTCCAAGCCACACCAAACCTCTCCTCCCAGCCTCATCTCTGCCCAAAGATTTAAAGATATAGGCTTCATCAAACCTGAGGTTTTATGGTCTTTTAATGTCCCTATAACTCATTTTTATCAGCTTTCCTTTGTCTCCGATGATGGCATCTTGTTCGGTAAAATACACACTGTAATTTAACTGTTGGCTGCTCTGTGTAATATTCTTAGCCAGTTTCTGCTTCCTTGTGAAGCTCCTCAAATCCCACTCTTTAACTGACAGTTTATATTTCCTAATATCAATGGGAAGGGCCTTGACACTCAACACTGACACCCAGTTTCCCCTGCAAATCCTCATGCTTAGGTTTCCACTCCTTAGCAATGGAGGCAATGCCTCAGAATCACCATCAAGCAGCACCAACAGATTGCATTACAGTCTGTCAGTCCTGCGCTAAAGGAAGGAATTGGCAGCTCATTATATTAAAGAATGGCAATCAAGCATCTGGAATATGGCCCCTCACATCAATTTTATGCGAACTGTTGAGATTCAGCCATTTATTATCCTGCACTTTTTGACATAATCTCATTCACAACATCTCTAATACAACATACATTGTGCGTGAGTCACAATTGTTATTCAAGCCACACCTTTGTGACTATCCTCTGTTTCAGAGCTTCAGCTTTGCAGAGTTACATATAGACTTATTCCAAAGAGATGACTATGTACTTTTAAATTTTTAATTAACAAAATATCTGCCCCCTGCATGAGGTATCATGCCAGCAGCAAAATTAAGACAGCTTCTTAATAAAACATCCATGCCATTCAGCAATAACCCCCTCACCATTTTTTCACATAGAATCAACAATTAGACAAAGCGGACAAGCTGAAAAGGCCTGAAATTGTCATCGTAATAGCTACAGTTCATTGAGCCCTCACCATGTACCCAGCACCAGGGCTCTGTTTTATGCACATTATTTCATGAAATCTTCCCAATTGTCCCATAATATGTTATTGTCATCCCCATGTCATAAGGAAAGAACATGAATTTATTGATTAAATGGTTTGCACAAAGTTACATAGCTAGTAAGTAGCAGATCTGAGGTTATCTATCAGTTAGCTTTGCTGCCTTACAAACTACCCCAAACGTTAATGTCTTAAAACAACAACCATGTATTTTGCGCATAAAACTGTAGGTCAGAGATTTGGGCTCAGCTCATCTAATCTCAGGTGGGCCTCCCTTGGGTGTCCACAGGAGGTTTATCTCGGTGCAGTGGCTGATGCAATGCTGTGAGCACACTCCAGCAAATCAGATCTTTCTGGCAAACCAGGAAGATGGCAACGCCCGCCTGAGCCCCTCCTAGAGCCACGTACACAGTACCCCAATCTTTACGCTCATTGGCTCCCTAAGAAAACGTTCCATGATTGGCCACCTCTGCTATAAATACTGCTGTACTTCATCAATAAAATTAGACCTGCGTCACAGAACCTGGTCTCCAGAGTCGTGCATGCAAGCGTCCTAGCGCTAGGGGCTCCGTTGTCCTCACCCCTGGGAGACTCCCTGCTTCACACAGTCACCAGGGTTCCCATCCATATGGCTTCCCATTAGCCAGAAGGCTATCTCAGGCTCATTCACAGGGAAAGAGGGCAAAAAGCAGTCAGCAGTGATAAATCAGTGCAGAGTATGGTCACCTAGATTGGAATCTGGGGCATTTTTTCTATCAGTAAGCAACTTACTTAACCTCCCCTTCCTCCTTGGTACCATGGGGCACAACAGGACCAACTTCATAGGGTTACAGTGAAGGTTACAAGCAACAATGCCTACATTGGGACTTAGGCCAGTGCCTATCTGACCCGTTATAATAGTGTTTAATAAAGGTTAGGTGTGACTTCACAGAAACAGAGCAGAAGGACCATCCACCCATTTGCTTTGGGGATCAGGGAAGCCTTCTCCAAAAGAGGAAGCCTTTCAGAGGACTCAGAAAAGAAGAATAGGTACCAGTCAAAATACCACTTCCCCAAAAAAGATCTCCAGACCGCATCTGAAATGATTCATCCTCCATCTGACCACCCTCAGCATTTTGTCATCCTAGACTAGCCATAGCTCATCTTCATCTTTGTTAGAGCTATTGATGCACATGCTTTATCTTCCCTGCAAAACTGTAAGCTCCTTGAAGGCAAACACTCACCTCTCCACCCTCTTCTATCCTATAAAGCTCAGTACACTTCTTGACGTATAAGAAAACTTGCCAGTTTTTATTTGTTTTTAATTTCAATGTGTCTGCTGCAATTGCAAATCTTTAGACACTAGCCACTGGATGATGAAATTGTGACCTGGTGAAACACTGATCCAGCACCTTTTAGAATTATGGTATACTAGAGGCCCAGTACAAAAATTCATGCATAGCTGGGGGGAGGGGATGCGGGAGGTTGGCTGGCTGGCCCTGCCCCCAATCAGGCTGGTTGGCCAGTCACAGTGGGTGTCATGCAGCTGGTTGTTCCAGTCATTCCAGTCATTGCAGTCATTCCGGTCTCTTGGCTTTTATACATGTAGATTACCTGTGACTGTCATTCAAAGAGAGTAGATATGACCTCGAAAAACAACTTGAAAGTCTTCTTCTCCCATGCAGCATCACATTAATCTGTGTCTCCTGAGAATCCTATCCTATATAATAAAGAGCTAATATGCTAATTAGACTAGATGGTGGAACAACTTTCCAGAACAACCAGTGGGTGGGGGGTGGAGCTGTGGGGCCAGGAGGCAACTGGGGACATGAGGGCCAAGCTTCTTGCACAGATTTCATGTATCAGGCCTCTAGTTGAAAATAATATTCAGTGACATCAAGTTCATGAAACCTTTCAGGAACTCACTGCAAATCAGAAACCTCAATGAAAGAGTTCTTACCTACACTCATTGAAGTAATTATAACCGAAATAAACTATGCTGTACTAACTATTTGATTTTGCTAGCTATTCAATAAATATTTTATTAATGGAGGATCAGCTAATGAAGAACAAAAATCTAATGTTTTAAATATAATAGGCTTTCATATATAGGATTTTCTAGGATCACAAGAATCATTCCACTGATGAGTGTGCCATTCTCAGGCCACTGCCTCCCAGCTCCAAATCCACTCTGCTCTTACTGTGTGAGGCTGAGCCTGTACCTTCTGCTCCGGAGGTCACTAAAGGGAGAACAACAGGGCTGGAGGAGGAAGCCGGCAATTGTGCATTCTTGTTTGCTTCCTGGGGACATCCTGTCTGTTCCCTATTCCTAGAAGAACAGCACCTTAGGAATGCTTCCTCACCTCTGGCCGAGCTATTCCTGCTACAGCAGCAGCATTCATATTGGGGTGTTTATTTCCCCACCCTGGTGGAAACAGCCCTAATGACACCAATACCAAGCAACTGAGGCCCCTCCACTGAGGTCAAAGATTTAAATCCATTTCAAAATGCTCCTCTAATTTTTCTTTCTAATCAATTTTGAGTTTAATTTACGAAAAATAAAAGGTTACCATTTTAATTGTACAGTTTTATGATTGTTAACATATAATAATTATCATTCCAATTAAAATACAAATAATTTCATCACCCCAAAAGTAATTTTGTACTCCGTTGTAATAAATATCTCTCCCCAAACAAGGTCTCAGGAAACAAATAATCTGTTTTTTCTACTGCCTTTACTAGAATTATCTCATGAAATTCAACATATACTGTACGTACTTTTCTATGTCTGGCTTCATCCATTCAGGATACTGTCATTAAGACTTTTCCATGAAGTTATAATAATCAGCAATGTAGGTAGAGCACAGGAGGTTTGTCTCGGTGCAGTGGCTGATGCAATGCTGTGAGCGCACTCCAGCAGTTCTGGCAAACCAGAAAGATGGCAACGCCCTCCTGACCCCCTCCCAGAGCCAGCTACACAGTACTCTGACCTTTATGCTCATTGGCTCCCTAAGAAGACCTGGTGTTCCATGATTGGCTACCTCCGCTAATATATCCCACTGTATTTCCTCAATAAAATTAGACCTGCGTCACAGAACCTGGTCTCCAGAGTCATGCATGCAAGCGTTCTAGCACTAGGGGCTCTGTTGTCCTCACCCCTGGGAAATCCCCTGCTTCACAGCAATATCTTTTTTTTTAATTTATCTTTATTGTTCAGATTATTACAGTTGTTTGTCTTTTTTCCCCCATAGCTCCCCTCCTCCCAGTTCCCACCCCACTTTCTGTCCTTGACCCCCCCCCCACTGTCCTCATCCATAGGTGTACGATTATTGTTCATTCTCTTCACGTACCCCCAACACCCTTAACCCCCAAAAATTGTCAGTCCACTCCCTTTCTATGCCTTTGATTCTATTCTGTTCACCAGTTTATTCTGTTCATCAGATTTTTTATTCACTTGATTCTTAGATTCACTTGTTGATAGATATGTATTTGTTGTTCATAATTTTTACTTTCCTTTTTCTTCTTCCTCTTCTCAAAGGATACCTTTCAGCATTTCATATAATACTGGTTAGGTGGTGATGAACTCTTTTAGCTTTTTCTTGTCTGTGAAGCTCTTTATCCGACCTTCAATTCTGAATGATAGCTTTGCTGGGTAAAGTAATTTTGGCTGTAGATTCTTGCTATTCATCACTTTGAATATTTCTTGCCACTCCCTTCTGGCCTGCAAAGTTTCTGTTGAGAAATCAGCTGACAGTCATATGGGTGCTCCCTTGTAGGTAACTAACTGCTTTTCT
>PVJC01010453.1:0-43647 GCA_004026665.1 Murina feae
GGAGGGGGTCAGTGGCCTGCTTGGTGGGCTTCCCAGGCCCTTTGCGGGGCACCGGGGAGCGGGAAAGCAAGGCTGCAGGAGCCGGGGTCCTGCTTGGCAGCTCTGGGATCCCCAGCAGGTAGACACACACAGGAGGACTGCTCTGAGCCTCAGATGCGGCTGGGGGCAGGTCCCCAGTGGCCACACACACACACACACAAAAGGCACCTGGCAGACTGGGGCCATCATAGGACATCCACTGAGGGGTCCCAGACTGTGAAAGGGCACAGGCCGGGCTGAGGGACTCCCTCCACCCCGAGTGCACAAATTTTTGTGCACCGGGCCCCTAGTGTTATTTATAATTTTAATAAGATGATACTAGATTTGCACTAATGTTAAATGGGGAAAACAGGATGAAAAATTGTCTATATAGTGGCATCGAAACTGAGTAGAAAGCATATGCAAAGGAAAAAAGTCTGAAAGGAGATACTCCAAAATGTTAACAGTGATTTTCTTAGGAAATGAGAACTGAATTATGGGTGAATCTTACTATCTTTATATGTTTCTGTCCTTTCCAAGTTTTCCACAAGGATCATTTACACATTGGGGGGGAACGCATATATGAGAAACAAATTCAATGTGAGGCCAGAACTCTTTGTGGGCATGGACTGTATTCTATTCTTCTCTGTCTCTCCTAAACATAGCATATGGTTGGTGAATAATTAAATGTACTAAATACTTAAAGGAATGAATGGTTTAGTTTACAAATAAAAAAAAGTACAGCATGGATTAACAAGTTATGGATTTTTTTCCCCACGCGACTGAACCAATGATCTAAGAACTAATACAAGCAACATGGTAAGTTTACCCAATAAGACAATGAGTGAGACAATGAGTTCCACATTATGAAGTGTGGAATCTGCCTTAAGTTTACATAGTTATTTTGCAGTGATGCTTAAAGTGTGCAAGTTTTTAACTTAGTTCATAAGAATTGCCCCCTCCCCCAGCCTTTTTTTTCTTCTCTTCATGAGGCACACGTTTCAAAGTCACCTTTCATAGCCACTGATATCGAATAAAAGCAAAAATCACCTTGGTTCCCTAAGAAGAGAAAAAAGTCAAATACTCTTTTCGCTAGTAATGTCAATTACTGGAACCAGTCCAAACTCAAGAAAAATAAAATCTCATTTTCACCTAACGCAGAGTTGCTTTTCCATTCACTCCAAACACATGGGAATTTTAGTTTCTTAATCAGATTTATCATGAGAATCTAACTCATAAGGGGTTAGAAAGAATCAAAAATAAATCCCAACAGAGCACAGACTATTGAAAATTTATAAAACTTTGAAAAACAGGTCTCTGCCTTGCTTAACTATTTAAAATTCCTCACAAGTGAGTCACCTTTCTCAAAAAAAAAAGCGAAGTTCCACCTGAGATAAACCTGAAGATGAAGAACTTGCACATGTAAGGAAATCAACATCAGTATCTTCTGGCCTAAAGGAGGAAATCCTTGAGGTAGCCAACAGCAAATAAACAATTATCCACAAATAACTCTTGCTTCACTTTAGGACACAGGATCTACTTTATGCAGTGGTGAAAACTGCATTTATTTGACAAACTAATAGCAGAATTTGTTTGCACTTCTTGAACACAAACCAACTGAGCTAGTTATGCATAACCTAGGGTTAAAAACGTCTTATAAATGTGCAAATCATGAGGGCATCTGAGACTCAACATGAAATCAGAAAGTGATCTGGAGAGAAGCTTAACAGGCACAAGAAAGTCTATTATAACCATAGCCACATAACACAGGAACTGGAGGCAGGGAGATGGGGTACTTGGCTGGGTCTGCGTGCACTGCCCGAATCCACACACTGTACTGAGGAACTATGAGATGCCAACGCATGATATGCAAGTGTGTATGTACATGACATGTGTGCAAATGCTGCTTGCCACGCGGACGTGTATCCCATATTTGGCAGTTGCTCTTCCAGTCCCTGCAGGAATGACGTACCTTCAGCAGGTATTGGCTGCCCTGAGGTTTATGACGACATTCTTAAGGTCAAAGGACTTCCACCAATTCTTAACTGCTTGCTGATTTTTCCACTGCTGCCTCAACCATTTCTTTGAAGGCTTCCTGTTGTCTTTAATTATCTGAAAACACATCTTGCTGAAGTATGCTATCCACATATAAAAAGAGCTGATGAGTTACCGAAGTGAACACACCTGCATGACACTGCTGTGGGAAGCAGACCACTCCCAACAGCACAGAAGCCCTCCTCCAACCCCCTCCCTCCTCTCCAAAATTAACCATTCTCCTGGCCTCTAACACCACAGATCAGTGCTGCTTGTTTTTTAATGTATATAGATAGAAGCACAGAGCAGGCATTGTTTTTGCGTCTCCCGTCTTTGGCTCAGTGTTCTGACTGTGAGATGAATTCATGCTGACACATGTAGCTGGAGTTCATGGGTTTTTGTTATCTAGTTATCCTATTGTATGAACACCGCAATTTATTTTTCCATCCTGCTACTGGTGGAAACTTGTGTTCTTCCCAAGTTTCGGCTCTGACGCCAGACTGCATTTTAATACCTAACGCTCACGCTTTATTTCTACACTGCAGGTCTAGCGGTATTTTTTTTTTTCATGCTTCATACCATTCATTCAAACACACTTTTTGGTCAACTATTACAGATCAAAACAGCTCTTCAGAACGCAAACTAAATAACCAAAAAGAAGGCCGTGACAGAGAAAACACCACAAACGTTTGGCTCAGCAGAGTGCAACACGGAGTTCTTTGAATGAGGCTGAGGCACTGACACTCCCTGGCCCACGCACCGGGGGTCTGTGTGGCCAGCCTGCATTGCCTGAGAGCGTATTCGTTCTCATCCCCTCGTGCTCCTTAGGGACACCTCTTCATCCGCATCTCCCTTGGCCTCTCTGTCGTGCTCAGCTCTGCCGACCACACGCCTCCTCTCTTGACTTCTGTGATACCGCACTCTCCTGTTGTCTTCCAACTTCTCTGGATGTTCCTCTTCATGATCCCATCAGTGTGCTTCTTCTGACTGTCCCTTCAACTCAGATGTCCCTCAGGATTCAGTCCTTGGCCCTTTCCTCAGACTGCATGCTCTTTTCTGGTAACCTACCTCTCACGGGCACATCCCTTGGGCAACCCCATCGCAACAGGAGGGAAGGTGTTGAGAGACAGTCTCCTTTTCCCGATATTCTATGCATGCAGTCAATGCCCCCAGCCCCTAGCACTGCCCTCTAACTCCTTGCAGGTGTAAGAAGCAGCCGGGGTAGTAGAAATGGGCTTGGAAGTCCTGCTAGTCTGGTTCCAAATTCAAACTGCCTCTTAATTAGCTATGTATGTGACTCTGACAAAGGCATTTTTCCTCTGAATACACGTTTTCCTTTCAATCGTGTAAGATTGAGTGGATTCATCCCGGCCGTCGTGGCTCAGTGATTGAATGTTGACTTATGAACCTGGAGATCACGGTTCAATTCTTGGTCAGGGCACATGCCCAGGTTGCAGGCTCAATCTCTAGTGTGGGGTGTGCAGGAGGCAGCCAATCAATGATTCTCTCTCATCACTGATGTTTCCATCTCTCTCTCCCTCTCCCTTTCCCTTTCCCTCTGAAAACAATTTTAAAAAATTATATATATATATATATGGACTGAATAGATTCAGAGAGATGAATAAATGAATGAACTTGATTAGTTAAAACCCATCTAACACAGTGTCTGATGGCTGGTAGCTGTCCCAGTCATCAGTGTCCCTCCATTTTCTCTTTTGTGGCAACTAGTGCTATCTCCTTAACCATACAACCGTGAAAGCAGAACTCTCCTATGTGAAACCTCCAAACCTGTCAGACTGGTCTTCTGACTCCCTGGACACATCCTGCCCATTTGTGGAGGCTCATGTGCATGGAATGCTCTCCCCTGCCATTATTATTTCACACATACCTACGTCTTACTCATCTCCAACACCCAACCCAATACTCTCCCTCTACAAAGGCCCTCCTCAGTCACTGACGCTCACAGAAACATCCTCCTGGTCTGAGCCATAGAGCACTGGTACCAATGACCTGACAGTTATTATATACTACTTTATGGGGTGGGGGGGAGAGGGGAGCCATATACTTTGTCAATGCCCCTTTTACCCAATTACATCATTAACTTCTTATAGAGCATGATATACAGCCCTCAGTATACAGTTTCTAGAGACAAATAATCAGATCAGCTGATTTGTTTAGTAACGGACAGCCCATATTTTACTAACAATGGATTCACAAACCCCATTCAAACTCCATCACGTCTCAATCAGGTCCCTTCCAGCGAAAGAATCCAGGTCAGAGTCATGTTTTACCTTCCATTATGTCTCTCTAACCTCCTTCATTCTAGAATCTTCCCTCGATTTTCACAAACTTGACATATCTGAAAACCAGTTATTTGGTAGATTGTCCTTCCATGTGGATTTGACAGATGTTTCCTCTGATTGGCTCCGGGTTACGCGTCCTTAGCGGGAATGTCACAGAAGTGACGCTGTGTGCTCGCTGCATCTATTCACCTGGTGTGTGTTCTGGTTTGTCCCATTACTGATGCTGCTCCTTTTGATCCCTTAGTAAGGCATTGTCTGCCTGTCTTCACTGCAACAATACCTCTTTTTCCCCCCAATGATATTAATGGATGAGCATTTTGTGGGCAGATTCTCAGTAAATCTCTCAGTCCTCGCCAAATTTCAAGTTATTCGTTTACTAGTTTGTATAAACAGGACGCAGGTTACCTATTTCAATTTGATGCTCAGACTGACCTAGAGGTAGGTAGTGGGAGCTCCTTCAAGCGGGTGTTTGTACCTTCCATTCCCCTTCCTGCATTCTCTGAGGACTTCCTGTCTTCCTGGCACGGTTCGATGCCCCTGGATTTTCTTGTCCCTTGTCTTAAAGCAGGAAAGGATGCCGCTCACCTCTCTATTTACAAACATGGAATCATACAACCTATTTCATGAAACATCCTATATCGTGGCATACACACAGAGCCTTTTTCGTACAGTTTCACTTAATACTATTCCGGGATGATTCCAGACCTCGGCCTACGTACCTCTTCAGCTGGCTGTTTGTCTGGACCCTCCATAATACTCTCCATAACCGACTGGTAAACATAAGCAAATGTTTCTATCTGTGAGCCGCTCTAGCAAAGTAACCAAACCTGAGGAAGGGGTCATGGGCACCTCGAATAGATAGCTCGCTGGTCAGAAGTGCAGGCGACACGCCAGACTTGCGACTGGTGCCTGAATCGGGGCAGCACTGGGGGACTGAGCTCCTGACCAGTGGGCTCTGACCCTATTTCCACGTGGATAACACCCGACTTGGGCACATTCCGTGTGTAGGAAACAGCTGCTGTCCACTGCGAACTGGAGAACTGCGCGGCGGCATTGGAAAACACACCTGAGCCATCATGTCCTCTGTCTGTCCCTTCAGTCGCTACCTGAATAGTTTCAAGTGCCCCCATCACACAGCATTCTTTTCTGAATGGACACATGCTGTCTACAAAGCTTGTTTTGTTTTGTTTAAGGACAGAGATACATGGAGACTGAGATAAAGATACCACTCTAATACAGTATTCTGCCCCTAAAATTCACCCCTCCCTAAAAGAATCAGGTTTTGTTCAGGTTTTCTACTCATAGTCATGTTGCTTCCACACATTCAAGTGCTTCAGGAAAAGGGAACTCCATCCTCAGCTCTTGAGCATTGTAAATCAATCATGATAACCAGGGTTTAGTCATTTGCATGTGACCAAACGCTGACCAATGAAATGAGAGGAAGCCTTCCAGGGGCTTCCAAAGAAGCACCGGACAAGCAGGTGGTTCCCTCTCCCCCCTGGGGAGGTGACTGTGTTTGGGAGGGACCATCCTCCACTAGCCTGAGGGAACCAGCACAAAGGCAGGACCCAGATACGGATCAGGATCCCAGACCAGGAGCCTTCGGGACTGGCCAGAGCCGCCCTTACCTGGAGATAATACGTTTTCTTTTTATTTGGTCAATTGTTCGTCCTTTCAGGTGCAGCCAACAGCATTCCAACCGACACAGGATGAAATGGGAACTGCTCACCCCTCCAGGAGAGGGGTGATGAGCCTGAGTAGAACTTCCAAGCCCATGGTTCTTGATAGGGACCAGGTTGGCGCTACTAATATCCTCCTCTTTGGCCCTCCTGCAGTGTGCTTGACCTGACACTGTTGCCCTTCAGTAGAGAACTAGAGGCTTATTTGTTTGTTTATTGTTAATGTTGTTAGCTTTTCCATTGTTTCAACCCTTTCCGGTCTTTTTAAGTCAGTTTGTTTTGAATGGGGGAATAATAGAGGAAGTTATAGACTTGCTACTTGATTTCAAAGCAATTTTACAGCTACCAGGAGAGAGAAAAGTAAAAGAATAAATACAGAGATAAGAGATGGGAGATGTTTCTTTTCCTCCAGTAATAACGGTGCCTCTAAACCAATGAATCCTGGACAAACCACATACTCACTGTGTCCCTAACTTCATGCATCTGTACATCGGTGAGGTAACTAACTCCAAGGTTCCTTTCTGGCATTAAACTTTGTGACTCAGAGACGTCCTTAGAGAATGTGTGACTCAGAATTCTTTTATTGCTTGAAGCATAAAATCAGAAAAATAAGTGCCCCTGAAAATCAGTGGAAGTCCATTCGTCAGTATAGAGATTGAATTAGTTCAAATCAACACAACACTGCTCTCGGGCTGCCTACTCCCAGAAACAACTTTGCTGCGCAACAGATCAAGACAGGACTATTCCAACATATCATCGTTAACGGAAATGCATAGAAAGTAACTGCCAAGACCACACTCCACCTATCAACTTGACAAAAACACACTCCAAAAAGCCACCACACCTGAGGAATTTGGGCAGCTCAGAGAAAGGAAGCCCAGATACTTAAAAGTATTATGCTATCACTCTGAAGCGACTGCAAGCTGTGTGGTGTGTGAAGTCCTGCGATCACTTCCCAGGGTACTTAAAGTCTGAATCGTCCATTTCCCAAGACACTTCACAAAGCTGTCCCTGGTCAGCCCTCCATCATCACTTGTCTCCACTCTGCCTGAAGACTCCAGCCTCACGGGATGCCCTTCAGTTTCTGAAACACACCAAACATCCGTCTGTCTGTCTGTCTGTCTGTCTATCAACATCTCTCTCCTTCCTCCCTCTCATGATTCTGCCAGGCCTGTACCACCCTTTCCTACCGGGTCCCCATCCCCCACCTTCCTCCCATCCACCACAGATTCCTTATCTTTCTCATCTCAAAGCCAACTTCCTCATAAAATGCCTTCTCTGTGGCAGGCACACACACACACAGCACACACACCGCAGCCATTTCCCCGATGAGGAACCCTGCTCTTTCCCTTCATACACTTATTCCTACTTGTAATTATTCTTTCCTTGTTAACCAGAGTTTTGTGTGTCTCCCTAGCTGTTTCCTCAGCTCAACGGGAGCAGAAACCACGTCTGTCTGGGTTGTCCCTGCACACCCAGACAAGAATAAAGACGTGGTCGCCATCAAAATTTCAAACGCAACTCGATGACATGGAGGAATGCTTCTTAAGCCACTATGTTATATGAGGAAACTGCTCATAAAATTATACCTCGCATAAGAAGATTCCAAATTTTAAAGTATGTCTAGTTATAAATGTGCAAAAGATTATAAGGACATATATTAAAGTATTAACAAGGATGATGGTACCTTTTTGGGTGGTGCAATCTGGTGACAGAAATAACCTAAAGTATGCTGCACAATACAATATACAGGTGATGGATGTATCATAGCATTGTACCCCTGAAACCTATATAATTTTATTAACCAATGTTACACCAGTAAGTTCAACAAAAATGTAATTTAAAAAATAATGTAAAAAAGGGAATCATACCAAGTATGCCAAAAGTGCCCAACTATAACCAAAGGTGAAAAGAACAGAGAACACACTGTAAGGATGAAGAATAACGCGTGACTATCAAATAAGTAAACTGACTTAATAATCATAACAGACTTAAGAACCCTGACTACTTGGGTAAATTATGATCCAACTGTTAACATACTAGCCAGCTCACATGACAGTCACACCCCATTTAGTGTGAACAGAACACACCTGTGGAGTGAAAAAACCATTAGCCGAGGCTGGTGGTGGCGCCTAACCCGGCTGCAGATGAGAATCAGCTGGGCTCCCAGGAGGCTTACCACACCGGACTCTCCAGAGGCCGGGCCCAGGGAACCTGTATGTTTTTAAAGCTGGGCAATGCTGATACAGCACCGAAGGTGAGAGCCCTCCCCGTAGGATAAATCAAGACGGTGAGAGAAGAGGTTCCTTTTCAGTACAGGTTTCAGATAAAACAGGAGCCTCAGAGGCAGGGATGCAAACAGTAATAGCTTCTGCCAATAGCAGCTGCCCACCACCCAGCACCAAGCCATCAGTGTGCACGGGGTGGAAAAATCCTCTCAGCATGCTTTGGTTTGTTCCAACCACACGAATAACTCAAATACCAAGGGGAGCGATAGGCGTCAGAGCAGCACCTTTCCTACTCTGCACTCAGCCTCGGCCTGCGTGCCTGGCCAGCTGGACGTCTCAAAGCAATCGAAAAACACCTCTGAGCAGAGGAGATAAAAACATATCTCAGAGCTCCTGTCCTACGCCTGACACGACCCAGACAACCCTGTCTTCCTCGGAAGACATGAACCCCTTCTTCACGCTCCCCCCGCCCCCCCTCAGGAGCTCATCCCGGAGCCGGCCAGGTGTGTACACTAAGAGAGGAGAGAGCATTCACAGGGAGGTTCCCTGAAAGAGACAAACTCGCCCAGATGCTTTAAAGCTTTAAACTGTTAAACTGTCCAGATCAATTCAGTGTGCAACAAAACATTTCCCATAACCCATAAACCCCAAGCGCAGGACAACAATTGTTCAGAGCTTCGGTCACGATGATCTAAGTCATTTAAGGAGAAAATTAAATTACATTCTTCACATTCTACTTAAGGAGTAGACCGGAGGGAGCATTACATTTGACTACACCCTCAATGTGTGACGAATAATAAACAAAGCACCTATCATCTCATTTAACGAAATCGCCTTGGAACGTAGGGACTGGTTCCATTTTATGATGGGGCAACAGAGGCTCAGAGAACTGAAGTAAATTGTTTTAAGTCGCACAACAGGTCGTACCGCCGTGTTGAAGTCTGGGTAACGGAACAATTTCCTTTGCCCATTATGTCAGATTGCACTGCCAGTGTTCACATTATTTTGGTTGGAAATACTTCCCTGTATGTGTTTACAAGGGTCAAAGCCAGCCGGAAAACAATCACCTAGACAGTGGTTTTTCAAACTGGTTTTAGTTGTTGTTGTTTTTCAACGTGATAGCATTCTTTCTGAACAAAAAATTTCCTGGCACCCCAATATGTAGAAGCACAGCTGCTTGGTTAAAAGCAGTAGTCAGCAGGGGACCGGAAGCCCTGCTCCACCCCACCTGGAATCCTCAGGTATTTCATGGCCCTAAGACATCACAGAATAAATGCAGATTAAGAAAACAGCACCCATCTAAATAAGTGCAGTCACTGGACTGGCTATATAAAAACATGTCCCTTAGAGATATTCAACAAAGGATGCAAAGCTATACAACAGCATCTTGATGCTGGTAAAAATGTGGTCCAATGCCCTGACTGGTTTGGCTCAGTGGATAGACTGTCAGCCTGTGGACTCAAGGATCCCAGGTTCAATTCCAGTCAAGGGCATGTACCTGGGTTGCGGGCACATCCCTAGTAGGAGGTGTGCAGGAGGCAGCTGATCGATATTTCCCTCTCATCGATGTTTCTAACTCTCTATCCCTCTCCCTTCCTCTCTGTAAAAAATCAATAAAATATATTTTTAAAAAAAATGTGGTCCAACGCTAAGGTAAGCAACAACAGGACACAAGCAAGATTCCAGTGCCACTGAAGTCTGTTTTCTCTCTGGTATAATCAGGCATCCTGTCTGAATTCTACAGGTCTTTTAAAAGAAAAAGTCCACCATGTCACAAAGACCCCAGATATATGTTAGTATTCCCCCTCCCTCTCCAAGCGTAATGGTAGTTTCACTATCCTATCTTCCCAAAGACGGTAAGTACAACAGAAAAAATCAGAGTATATAACGATGTATTCATATGTAAAATATACAGTACATACGCAGTTCAGGCAGGAATCAGAGAGGCAGAGATATTATGTATCTATCTATTCATTCACTGGTGGAGGCGAAAACATTTTGCCCCCAACACCTGGAAATAAACCTTCAGAGATTGAGACTTGGCCCTTGCCCTGGGGGCCAGAAACTAGAGGTTAGGACACAAATGGGGACTGACAGGGCAGGTTGAAGGCAATGAGAAGCTGCTCACAGTTCACTTACTGACATTCAAACCACTCTAGAGATGCTGGTTTTAAGGGCTTTTCTTAATCTTTATTTTTTTAAATTCTTCTTAATTATGGGACCATAGGCTAGAAAGGCACATCGGGCAAACTCAACCTCTCTCTTGAGGACTATGTTTATCATAAACTTAAAACGACTAAGACGTCTACAAAAGCCAAAATAGAAACAACCAATTTAGGGTTCTCCAAAATAAACGTAAGGTTTTTAATGGAATTCGGCCTTTTCTTTTTTTTTTTAATTGACTATAACATTTTTCTTGGTTTTATATTGAACTCAAAGCAGTGGTTTGAGACGGAGCCATTCGGGAATCGCCCTGACCCTGAGACGGACGATCCTCTATTGTACAAGTTACTCAAAGCAGACTTTGTGGTCAGCGGGGAAAAAATAGTTTAAATTTCTCCTGGTGTTTGCTTCATTGTTTCAGATGAAGCCATTTTTTGACTAATTCATTTGCTTCTAGAAGTAATGGGACCCTTGAATATACATAATTGTAGTAATTCTGCCCCTCCCCCACAAGTGTTAGTAATATGATTGTAGGAGATACATGCAGAGAAACAAAAGCAAAGTTGTTCTTTGATATATCTTTTTATTTTATTGTTTAAAGTATTACAAATAGTAGTACAGAAGTCTCCTTTTTCCCCCTGGCCTCACTTAACTCCCCCTCCCCCCGGCCCCGCATATGCTCTCACCCCTCCCCCACAGTGTCTTGCGTCCATTGGTTATGCTTATATGCATACATACAAGTCCTTTAGTTGATCTCTTACCTCCCCCCCCCAACCATCCCCAGCCTTCCCACTGTAATTTGACAGTCTGTTCAATGCTTCCCTGCCTCTGTATCTACCTTTTTGTTCATGAGGTTGTAATGTTCTTTATTGTCCATAAACTACACAATGGAATACATCTACACAATGGAATACTACGTTGCTGTAAAAAAGAAGGAATTCTTACCATTTGTAGCAGCATGGATGGAACTGGAGAGCATTATGCTAAGTGAAATAAGCCAGTCAGAGAAAGATAAATACCACATGATCTCTCTCATTTATGGATGTATCTTTTTCCATCTATCCCATTTGGGTTTTCTACTTCTATTTTTTAAATATTTTTTTATTGACATCAGAGAGGAATTGAGAGGGACAGAGAGATAGAAACATCAATGATTGAGAGAGAATCATTGATTGACTGCCTCCTGCACACCCCCTGCTTGGGGATCAAGCCAACAGCCGGGGCATATGCCCTGACCAGGAATTGAACCATGACCTTCTGGTTCACAGGTTGATGGTCAACCATTGAGCCACACTGGCTGGCAAGCTGGCGGCTTGCCGAACCACCCCCCCCCTTTTTTTTAAGAACTCTGAATTGGCTCATGACTCTTTTAAAAACTATTGTCAGCAGTAAGCAATCTTATTAAACCAAAGTTGCTTTCCTAGAGTTAACACTTGACTCTAAGGTGAAGTTCATTTCTATACTGCGCACCAAGGAGAAAAAACGTAGGGGGAATGGAGGAGGTCTCGTTCAGCTGTAACAGTAACTTCTCCAACAGAAACGGGCCTGGAAACTTAAGTATCTTCCAGGGCGAGGCTGGGACAATGAGGAGACTGACAGGTGGGCAAAGTGTCAGGAGGGACCAGCTGAAGCTCTCGAATCCCTTCTAGATCCAATGAAATCATTTATAAGAACCCTTTGCTTTAAAATGATCTCCTTCCAAAAAGCAGATCATCCCCATTTCACCAATCAGGCATTAGAAAATGTCCACTTTCTTTTCTAGGCCTGAAGGCAAGACACACTTTTTTAACTGAGTCAAGTTTTTCTCTGACCCTGTCCCTCCTGTCATCAGAGCCTGCCTCCCCAAGAATAAACTGAACAGAGCTATATCCCACCCACCCCTTCCCACCTGAGTTCCCTTCTCCATCTCAGGCATATCTCATCCCTGAACAGTTACATTATTTCTCAACAATGACATTCTCCATCCCTCCTCCTAACTGATCTCATTGACAGGCACAAGAAAGAACGGATGGAGCTAATTTACATGAATGCTGTAGTAGACGTATTGGACTTTTTAAACTCTAGTTGGGAGAATATGGGGCAGTATTAGGCAGGAATGACAAAAAGTGCAGACAGTGTGGAGGGAAATATTTTTTAGCAATGGAAGCTGGTTAGCAGCATGGCAACCCACTCGGGCTGAGTGGGTGAGGAGAGAGAAGAAAAGGTGAAGATGGCGGAGGTCACTGGGCAGTGGGGGGCCACGTGAAGGGGACTGCCTCCAAACGAGAGGCCATCTACTTCCAACAAGGGTCTGCTCAGGTTCTACCCCCTCACAGAGCCCTTTCCACCGACTCCCAGTCCCATTCCCTCTTTTCCTGAAATTCCCTCAGAACTCTAGTACATAACATATATACAGCTCAATTATGTTGTCAACAGTCCTCTTATTTTTATTTAAAAAAATATATTTGTATAATTTCAGAGAGGAAGGGAGATGGAAAGATAGAAACATCAATGAGGAGACAGAATCCTCGATCAGCTGCCTCCTACATGCCCTTTACTGGGGATCAAGCCTGCAACCCGGGCATGTGCTCTGACCGGGAATCAAACAAAGACCTCCTGGCTTATAAGTTGATACTCAACCACTGAGCCACGCTGGCCAGGCACCAGTCCTCTTCTTTAAAAATATCGCATGTTGATCCCTTCTCTGCAGGAACCCCTTCAAAGAACTGATTGTCTGCACTATTCTTGTTGGCTCAGTAATATTCTATTTTGTGTTGATCCATTGAAGGCATCTTTCACTCTCAAGAAAGCTGCCCCCCTCCCCAAAGAGTGTCTTTGTAAAAAGTAACCCTCACCACAGTACCCAACACAATATTAAGCACACAGGCAAGAATTCAAGTACGTAGTTGCTAACTTTAAAGCCAGGAGATTATATTACAAACACAGGTCTATAGTTTAATAAGGAAACAAGTTACGTACTAAAACAAAATGACTTTCTACTTTAAGTTCCTCACCCAGCTACAGTGCCTGGGGATTTCAGGCATTAACGTCGCCAACCTTCGTGAAAGCAGAGAACATAGTGACTTGCCGAATAAAATATTTGGGAAATTTTTAATATGAATAGCAGATTTCCTTTTCCAAAGAGTTGAAAACAATTTTCAGAGATTAGACTGTGGTGCCCCTGGTGGGAGCAGGAGTATGTGTGGGGTGACAGCTATGCAGAGAACTGGGAATGGCAAAGGAAACCTGGCCCACAGGACTGGGGACAGCAGGCCACCAACAGAGCATCTGCTCTGCCACAGATACCACGTTGCATGTAGTACAGGTGCTATGACTGAGTCTTCACAGCAACAGATCATCTTTACCAATGAAGAAACAGAGGCTCAGGGAGGCAAACTTACTTGTCCGAGACCATGTAGGTGGTAGTAAGTGAACACAAACAGGATAAGATCCCGATTTGTCCACCTCCAATGACCTTGCTCTCTCCACAAGGTAACCCTAACCCCTTCCACAACATTTTTCATCCTTGCCTCCCAAACAAACCAAAGCAAACAGATCTGTCTTCATGAGGAAGGAAGAAGTAAAAGTAGACCTCCAGCAGCGACAGGGTCGGGGCAGGGAGGTGAGGCCATTTGGGAAGGATTCAGGAAGATAGTTAACATTAGCTGGGTGGGCATGATGTACCAAGCATGGACCAGACACTTTTTACACATCATGTGATTTCATCCCAATAATCCTGCAAAGCAATCACTTTATATAGTACTAGTGGCCCAGTGCACAGATTAGTGCACATTGAAAGGGAATCTGGTGCTTGTGGGTGAACCAGATTCAGGGCTGACAGGGCCCCAACAACAATCTAACCCACGTCCGATTCCTCAAGAAATCGGGCCCCCTCCTCTCTGGGTCGGGGGCAGGGGTGAACCAGATTCAGGGCTGACAGAGCCTCAACAACAATCTAACCTACCAGTCAGAGCGTGTGCCCCCTGGTGGTCATTGCACATCATTATTACCAGTCCAACGGTCAAATGGTTGCTTAGGCTTTTATATATAGAGATAAGGAAACTGAGGCTTAGGCAAGTTAACTTACACTAAGTCTTAAAGCAAAAAAGAACAGAAGTGGCCCAGCTTGCGTGACTCAACCTATGAACCAGGAGGTCACGGTTTGATTCCCAGTCAGGGCACATGCCCAGGTTGTGGGCTCCATCCCCAGTGTGGGGTGCGCAGGAGGCAGCCGATCAATGATTCCCTCTCATCATTGATGTTTCTATCTCTCTCCCTCCCTCTCCCTCTGAAATCAATAAAGTATATTTTAGAAAAAGAGACGTGACACTGGGTTGTGACCTTGGTCAGCTAGGTCTCAAAGACTGTGTGTGCTCTTTCCACGGCTCCCTGTTGCCAGCATGCTCTCCCCCTTCTTCTTCCCATAAATGCCCAAAACTAACGTTTGGGGAAACTGTTCTATTAAGAGATCTAACCGGTAATTACATGGCAGTTGAACCGAAAGGAGCCTGCTTCCCACAGAAAATAAAACTGTCATCTCACCCCGAGGAATGTAACAGACAAAGAGAGAGAGGCTCCCAGTGTATATTTTAGAATGTCGTTCCCCTCTGACCCCATTCGTGGATGGAGCTGACGTTTTTATAGGCCCTGTCAGGGAGGCTCATCAACAGCTCATCCACCCCGCGGGGCTGCACCACCACGGACAGCAGTTTCCAGCTCGCTCCACTGAGCTGGGCCAGTGGTCCTGTCAGGTCCAACAGCAACCCAGCGATGGGTGCCAGAGAATGGCCATAAATCGGGACCAGTCCTGGAGAGAGGGGCCTTTTGGCTGCGCTGGCTCCGGCGTAGGTGACAATGTCAACAAACAGCTCTCCGCATTAGGGTAATAATCCACAGTGCAGACAACTTACAACTTGGAGCGGCCCTTAAATGAACACATCTCTGTCCATACACCAGAGGCACCATCTTTGTCTCCACGTAAACACGAGGCCAAAGCTCAGCTCTTGAACGCAGAAGTAGAACCCCTCCGAAATCCGCACTGAAACGCACCGGGGCTCCTGCGGGCTTGCCTCCACCCACATCTGGCTCTATTTGGGAGCTAAATTCAGCACAAGTCTCCAGGGTCAACAAATGACCCCGAGTAAAAATAGTCTTGGAAATCTGTCATGGAGGGAGCAGGAAAGGAAACGAGGCGGCAGGGTGATTCGCTCCAAATGGCAGCTCCCAAAACCAAAAGCTCATTTCTGTCCCAATCCGAAGCCGATGTGCAAAACAGGCCCGGCGCACACTGTCCTTTTCCGAAGGCCTCTGACAGGGGCTGCCAAAGAATTTCCCAGGGAAGCCAAAAAGATTTAGTGTGCCATTCGCCCTCCTTAAATCTAACCAGGCCCACTGCGAACCAACGCACTGAACCAACTGCAGGTTTATCCTTGCTTGAAGACCACCCAGAGTAGCTAAGGCTTTGCCCCTGGCAAGCAAGAGGGATCCTTCATCCCACCAAATTTTCCAAATGACCAAACAGTTGCCGAGAAAGAGGACGGAGACTGTGCGGGGGAGGGGAGGTCGGGGGGTCGGGATGGGGGGGTCGTGTGTGTGCGCTGCCTTTCTAATTCTACATCTCACTCCCCGTCCCGCCACCACAGTTAAGATGTATTAAAGTAAGTATATTTTAGAAGATTATATGCTTTTTCAAATTAAGGATTCTACTGGTTGAAAAAGAATCAGCCTATACTTAACTGCTCAGGTAACTCATTTTAAGATGCAGGGAACACCTAGGTGCCTGATGTGCAGCAGACAGAAAACACAAAGGGAGAGGTACAGTGGCATCACAGCCACTCACCTGCACTGTCCCTTTAAAGCCCTGTCCCTGATGCTGCCTTCATAATTTATGCTCTTTTCCTTTAAGATGGCTCCCCACCTCCTCAACTCTAAGGAGTTTCAAAGGACCACAAGCCTGGACCCACCTCTGGGCAGGCTCCCTGTCTTTAAAGAGCTCGCAAGCTGGTGGGCAGGCAGGGGTGCGAAGAACATCATCATCATAGGATACAGCCTCTCTATCAGCAGGACCAAGGGTCCGCGTCCCCTGGGCGCACAGGTTAAGAGTGAAATGGACCCTGACGTGGAGCACTGGGGGAGATGTCTCAGAACTCGTCTCCAAGAACGAGGAAGAGTGCGACAGGCAGGGAGGGTGGAGACAAGGGAAAGGAGAACATTTCGAGAGACTGAGAGCAGCTCAGCCCTGTGGCTTCCAGCTCAGCCCTGTGGCTTCCAACGGGGACTATGTCCCCTCGCCCCAGGGGGTAGTTGGCAATATCTGGAGACATCCTGGCGGTATAAATAGGAGGGGAGTGGTACTACTGGCGCCTGGGGGATAGAGGCCAAGGATGCTGCTAGCATCCTCCAGTGCCCAGGACAGCCCCCACCACAGAGTGGGCTCCAAAGGCCAATAGTGAGTCAAGGCTGAGTCACCCTGGTCCAAGCAGAGGTACAAAAGACACAGCGTGTTAGGTTAAAAGTGAGACATTGCCTGTAGCTTTGGCAAAGGCAGTGCTTTACATGATCGCTTTTATGGCAGAGAAAAGCCAGTGAGGAGAGAGGGGAGGGAACTTCAAATTTCCAAGGAGCCAAGATAGAAGGCTGAGCTGATCCCTTGATCTTAAAACAGAAACCACCACCAACCAAGTTAGGAAACTGGCCTCCAGGGAGCCTAAGGTGTATTCTTCGCAGACTCCCATGCACAGACACACACCTACGTCCATTTCTAAAAACAGAAACACTAAGGGGAAAGTTGCATCAATTGTAGCAGATGTCTAAAAGTCAAAAGCCAAGCGTTAGCTCCAACAGGAAAAGAAAAGGCCAGCACGGTAGCAAAATAAGAAGATAACTCTGAATGGACACGTCATAAAAGGGTCAGAAAGAAAAGTGAAACCTTTTTTTTTCTCTCGATGAAAATCACGGTCACAAGAATGTGCCCACCAGCGTGCTGGGTGCTGCTGTTGGAAAGATTAAAATCGAGTTGGGACGACACAGACCCCTAAAACAATGGCAGCCTTGGGGGCCTCACCATACATCACAGACCAAAAATCCTCAAGAGGGCCTTGCAGAGTCCAGGCGGGGGAAGGGGGGGAGCAGGGGACAGGACATGCCAAGGGAGTGAGAGAAGCACAGGTCAGGAAGGCAGGAACGATGGGGCACATGCACACTTATTACAGAGAGATGAAATAATCTCCAACCTCGCCCGGATCCAGCCATAAACATGCCCATGTCCTGGGAGCTGAAAGCACTACAACCTCACACAAGGGCACCTGTCCCTGCGGTGGGTGGGTTTCTGGTCTCCTTCTGCAAAGTGCAAGTCCCAGGAGCTCAGGCAGCTACACACTGGAACAGTCTGCAGGGTGTCAGGGTGACAAACAATTCAGACTACCAGAGAGAGGACGGCTTTCCACCTGGGTCTTCAGGGTTCACGGCCGGGGAGGAGGGTAAGGGCGCCGCTCCCCTTTGCTGGGATTGGGTTGACAGCTTCGGGGAACAACCCGCTGGCAGCGTGTAAGTAAATCATGAACAATCGCCGAATCTGTACGATGAGAACTGCAGCCAATTCTAAGAGTTGTCAAGTGCTCACACAGATGAGACACACTCCCACACACACACACACTCCCACACGCACACGCAGGCCTGAACATCCAGAATCTTGACCGACCTGGTGACTGGATGTGCAGACAGACCCGGAACCCGGGGCATTAGCCAAGGAGAGCTGGGCGGATTCCTCCCACAACGCCTTCCCCTGCAGACAACATATTCACCATCACCCAGAGTAGGTTCTCGTGGCTCATTTGCCCTCCCTCCTAGACAAGTCCTACGCCTCCTTTACTACTGAACTTCCCTCATCCTCTCTATCGAGCACGTCAAACTCGCAGGCCGCACGCCTCGTTCAGTTGGCCTGTGTTAGTCCTTGGGTTTGACACGCGTGCTCTATACGGTGCTCTAAGCCAGCCTCAAGCATCTCCCTCTTCAGAACTCGGGGCCAATGAGCTTGTACAAGTACTTAGCGAAGGATCACCTAAGCCAGGCACCCTCAAACTACGGCCCGAGGGCAACATGCGGGTGTTTTTGCCGCCACTGCCTGTCCTGCTTAAAATAAGATATGTGCAGTGTGCATAGGAATTTGTTCATAGGTGTTTTGTTTTGTTTTTAAACTATAGTGCTGCCCTCCAGCGGTCTGAGGGACAGTGAACTGGCCCCCTGTTTAAAAAGTCTGAGGACCCCTGACCTATTAAGCTCTGAAGGCTTAATTAGCTCTTCTGTTGTTGTCTTCACCTGTTATTTAAACCAAAAGCCACTTCCACCTTTTCCCCTGTCTTCATCGACAGCACCCCTCTCTGAGAGGTGTGGAGCACATTTCGTAGATCTGTGTGTCCTCCCACCCTACCTCCTGGAGTGCCTTACACAAGCGTGGAACTAACCTGCAAAGCTCTCCTCTGGGCACATAGTTAAATGTGGCTCACATTAACCATCTTAAGATTCAAACCTCAAACTTAGAAAACCCACAACCACCCAGCTGGCGTGCCTCCGACCTATGAATCAGGAGGTCACTGTTTCGATTCCCGGTCAGGGCACATGTTCAGGGGTTGCGAGCTCAATCCCCAGTACTGGGCGTGCAGGAAGCAGCCGATCAATGATTCTCTCTCATCATTGAAGTTTCTCTCTCTCTCTCTCTCTCTTTCCCCCTTTCCCTTTATCTCTGAAATCAATAAAAATAAATAAATAAAACACTTCTGCAACCAATAACATATGAAAGCAAAAAGAGAATATAATTAAGCGCTGAAAAACCTTGTAAGTGCTCATTATCGTACAAATGAGGAAGCTCACACAGGTGTGTGTTTGTAAGAGGCAGGTGTAGAAAATTAGGTCTGTGCCCCCTTCCCCCCCCACCCCATCCCAGAGGATGGAAATCTGGCCAAGAGCAGATGAAGACTCTTCGGGGGTTTGCAATTGCCAAGGTTAAAAAAGGTTCTCAAATTTAAATTGAGACCAGCAGGAGTAATTAATACTGAGACGTGGGGTTAGTTAAGCACCAAAACCTAGATTATGACTGTTCACTCCCTAAGCTCATGGTGTGGTATTTAACACAAACCTGGCCAGCACTTCCAGGAAACGCACACAGACCAAAATTCGGTTATTTTGAAACTCTATTTACTGTAACGATTTCAAAACAAAAAGGGGGAAAAAAAAACTACTTTAAAGCTCTGCTTACATATTATTCTATCCAAAGAGAAAGAATCACAAAGAGAAAGAAGAAGACTTTCTAAAAATAAATCCGTCTTAGGAAGCCCATTTGGGGGTGCTGAGTTGGGACTGCCTTTTCAAGGATGTCAATAACACAAGGGCTCCATCCATAACTCCTTAGGGGGAAAAACACACACACACACACAAAAAAAAACAACCTGAAACCATGAACGCCTTGTCAAATTCAGACAGTTTATCTTGGCACGGGCGAGCCGAGCAGTCTCTTCGATGTCTGGAAACGTGTCTAATTACGTTGAGAGAGTGACTATAAAAACCAGCCCGTGTGCTGGGACAGACAGCTCGGGGACCTCTCCGGAGCATCCTGCAGCCGCGAGGGGGCCGCGCCAGGGCGGGGGAGCGGGGAGGAGGGGAGGAGGGAGGAGGGAGGAGGGAAGGCAGAGCAGCAAGTGTGAAAGCGGGGCGCGCCCCCAGCTCCGCTCCTCCGCAGCCTCCAGTCTTCCCAGGACGTGGGGCCGCCGCGGCGCTCCCGAAAGTTACTTTCCTTTCCTTTTGTTTCCATGAGGTCACCGGCCCGCCCACATCACCTGCCTGGGGGAGCGCACCGCCCGCTCGGCCCCCAGCGCTGCCTCCGGCTCCGTGCAGCCCCGACACCTCCCGCCCGGGGCCCCGCCCGCGCGTCCGGGCCGCACCCGGGGCGCCCCGCTCGGGAAGGCGCAGCCCTCCGGCTCCGCGCGCCCCCTCCGCGCCCATTGCAGCTGCGCCCGGGGGCGTCCTTTCCCGGCGAGGAGCCCGGGTACCCCGTTCCGGCGGCACTCCATCCCTGGAACTCGGGGCGCCCCCGCACCCACAACCCGCCCGCGCCGCAGGGGCGCCCCCTCTCGGGGAAGCGCAGGCTCGCGCCGGGGCGCCCGGCCGCTCCGCCCTCACCTGAGCCGGAGGTTGGCCATGAACTCGGGCATGGAGACGGTGTCCATCAGCACGAAGTCCGCCTTGCCGAACTCCAGGCTCTCCTGCTCCGCCATGGCGCCGGCGAACGGGCTTCGGTGGGCGCCGCCGGGCTCAGGTGGGCGCGCTGGGGGCGCGGGAGCCGGTCCGGGGGCGCGCGGCGAGCTCGGGCGGGGCCGGGGCGGGGCCGCGGGCTGGGGGTTCCGGGGGAGGGGGCGCCGGGCTCCGCGCGGACGGTCTGGGCCGGACAGAGGCCGCCCCGCTGCTCCTCGGCGCGCTCTCGGTCCGCGCGGCGCACCCGGCAGTTTCCGCTTCTCCCGCGGCGGCTGCCTGGCGCTGTGGGGGACGGGACACCGAGACGGAGACGGCGGCGGCTGGTCCCGCCTCTGGCCTGGGTCTGGCCGCGGCCCCGCGGCCTCGCGCCCCGCCCCGCCCCGGCTTCTCGGGCTCCGCCTGGCCCCGCCCCGCCGCCGAGATCCCGCCCCGCGGAGGCGCAGGCTCCGCCTCCTCACCTGGGCGGCGCGCTCGCGCGGGGCGGGCGGCGGGGGCGCGCGCGGGGCCGGGCTGGGCGCGGGGCGGCAGCGCCCTCTGGGGACCGGCGCTGGGACCTCGCGGGGCGGGGCCGAGGAGGGAAGACGTGGGAGGGGGGGTGGGATCACGGGTCCAGGTTGGCAGTCGCTCGCCCTCGCCCTCGCCCTCGCTTGGTAAATGCCAACCAAGTCACAGAAGTAGCCCGCGGAGCTTTTGTCGAGGAAAATTCACAATGATTCCGTCACCCAGCCGCGAAGCCCCCTTCGGCTTCTCTGCTCACATCCTCTTTGAAAGGATGTTTTGCGCTCAGACTGAAAGAATAACAGCTAACATGTTGGTGACAATAAACGTGACCGAAGCACCTTGGAGAACTTAAGCATCTTGCCACATGGCTGGGAAGTGGGGAAGCTGCATTTTCATCCCGGTCATTTGGCTTATAAGCCCCGGTGGTTAGCCACGTGGCAGACTGCTGTCCTGTTCCAATGTTCCACAACTCACCTTTCTCTTCCACTTCTGAGCATATCATTAAACATCCCCATATATTGTTATTAAGCTTTCAATATATGTATGGAGCATCTCCCTGGGATTATTGGAGGGTATCTGAGCAGGGGTCCCTGCCCTAAATGTCCTCATATCCCCCATGGCACCCACCAAGTCTTATTGTACTGCCTTACACCTGTAGCTATGAAATCCATAGTGGTTCAATGGAATAGAATAAGCTTCGGTGGTCTCCAGTCCTATATAATAAAAAGGTAATATGCAAATTGACCCTAACAGCAAAACCACTGGGAATGACTGGTCACTGACATACACTGACCACCAGGGGACAGACACTTAATGCAGGAGCTGCCCCCGGTGGGTCAGTGCACTCCCACAGGGGGAGCTCTGCTCAGCCACAAGCCAGGCTGCTGGCTGCCAGTACAGTGGTGGTGATGGGAGCCTCTCCTGCCTCAGCAGCACTAAGGATGTCCAACTGCAGTTTAGGCCTGCTCCCTGCTGGCAAGTGGACATCCCCTGAGGGCCCCCGGGCTGCAGAGGCATGTCTGACTGCCAGCTTAAGCCCGGGAAGTGGGCTTAAGCCAGCAGGTGGACATCTCCTGAGGGGACCTGGATTTTGAGAGGGCACAGGCTGGGCTGAAGGACCCCCCCTGAGTGAACAAATTTTTGTGCACCGGGCCTCTAGTTTATATATTGGTTGAGCTTGGAAAATTCTTTGGGAATTTTTGCATTTCCCAATGAAAATCCTATATAATAAAAGCCTAATATGCTAAGTGTCCAGTCATCTGTTCAACCAATCGAAGTGTAATATGCTAATGATATGCTAAGGCAACTCAACTGCTCTCTATGATGTGCACTGACCACTAGGGGGCAGACAGTCCAACTGGTAGGTTAGCTTGCTGCTGGGGTCCAGCTGATCAAGGCTGAGTGAAATGAGCCGAACATTCCCTGGACCCCTCCCACAGTCCCTCCCTGGCTGGCCAACCTCCCACATCCCTCTCCAGCCCCTATCATGCACCAGTGGGGTCCCTCAGCCTGGCCTGAGCCCACTTGCAATATGGGACCCCTCAGGGGATGTCAGAGTGACAGTTTCAGCCCGATCCCACAGGCCAGACTGAAGGACCCCACTGGTGCATGAATTTGTGCACTGGGCCTTTAGTATTTTATAAATGGCTTTCTGGGGCAGCTCCTCTTCTGCCTGGTGTTCCTGTGAGGACTATATTCTTTTCCAAAATCTACTAGAAAATCTGAAAGCCCCCAAAGACCTGGACGGGCTCCAACTCTGTGAGAGACTTTGACTGCGTAAACCAGCCTGAAGGACCTTGCTCACAGCCTGCTTCAGCTGCCAAAACCCACCCTGGCCGAGAGAGTAGGAAAGGCAGTTTGGTCACCTCCCCCGAGAGTACCTCTGCCTTCCAAAAGCTTCCCCACCCCTTGCCCAGGCGGAACTGCAGTCTGACCTCCACTGGCAGCTCTCCTTCCTCCAAAGAAACCCCTGTGGATCTCAGTGTCTTCATTGGTGGAGTAAGACCTCTGGGCTAGACACTATCCGAGGTAGGACTGTCCTTTGTGTGGGCCAACCAGTGGCTAAGCACGTGATTGCATAGAGTATGGTATTATGTATATTTCCTGAGCCCTGGGTCACTAGAACAAAAGAGATTGGACAGTGGGTATGAGTTATACAGTGGTATAGAGCTATTGTTTTCAAATGGCCAAAGCAAGGGAACTCTTGTTTCAATCAATATCACATACAGGAGCCCAACGTATATAACATATACGGAACATATGCAAAGGATATATGATAAGCCGAGATTAGTATAAAATCAGGCCGTGAGACAAATGAGGCTCTTTTGATGAACCCAGATTTGTGGGGATCATTGTTACCTTACATCGGCCTCAGAATTCCAAATTTCTTTTGCATGTTGTTTTGGTTGTACAGTATCAAGACAATTCTGATTTGCATGGGTAAGCAGTAATTTTTTACTCCTTCAGTTTTACATCCAGCCTTTTTAAAGGCCAAAGCACAGCTACAATCTAAGGAATCAATGACCCATTTATAGGAAGTTAACGATATGTGCAGAGATGGCCAGAGAAACTAGACACTGAAGTCTGCATTCAAACAAGGAACTGTAAAGCAGGTTAGCTCATTAATCCCCTTTGTGATAAAATTTGTATATAAACACATTTGGGTATGTGTGTGTGTGTGTGTGTTACACTTGAAAATATACCAAAAACCAAAATAAAAATGAACATCACCAATAATGAGATACACTGATCTCATGAGTGATGTGATCTCCTAAAACAGACATAACGTCACTCACCTACTGGATATGCATCAACTGAATCTAATCATGAAGAAACACCAAATAAACCCACATGAGGGGACACTCTACAAAACAACCGATCCGCACTCTTCAAAAACATCAATGGCATGAAAGGCTGTTAAAGGACCCCGGGGAGACACCACCGCTAAGGGCAACGTGTGACCTGGACTGGATCTCACACTAGAAAAAAGGTGAAAGACTTTTTTGGGGAGAATTGGTGAAATTTGAATATAGACTGTGTATTAGTTAGTTTTCCTGAATTTGATCATTGTGCTGTGGTTCCATACCAAAATGTCTTTGTTTTGCCCTAACTGGATAGAGCGTCGGCCTGTGGACTGAAGGTTCCCAGGTTCGATTCCGGTCAAGGGCGTGCACCTTGGTTGCAGGCACATCCCCAGTGGGGAGTGTGCAGGAGGCAGCTGATCGATGCTTCTCTCTCATCGATGTTTCTGACTTTCTATCCCTCTTCTTTCCTCTCTGTAAAAATCAATAAAATATATATATTTTTTAAATGTCTTTGTTTTTAGGAGATACACTCCAAAGTATTTAGGTCTAAAGGGTATGGTGACTCAAGCTGTTTGGCAATAATACTGTGTTGGATATGCCCATAGGTAGACAGATGGATAAAACAAGTGTAAACAATTGGTGAATATATAGTTAAATATATGGGAGCTTCTTTATAGTTTTGTAACTTTTACTTAAGTTTTAAGTTATTTCAAAATATAAAGTTTTAATAATGGCCTAAAACTGTTAAAAATATTTTTAAAAACTTTAAAATAATCTTGAGAAATCAAATAATACTTAAACATGAAAGTCACAGCAGGCCTTTACAGAACTGAAAAACCAGAACACACCTTGAAAACTGATAGAGGATATCTGTTAGCTCTGGTTGCCATTGCTGTGCTAGGAGATTGTAAACACTGAAGGAACAATCCTAAAAGCACAAATAATGTAATGTTTGCTTTAGCTGTCAAATACAGCCATATGTCCCAGACAGGGTACATCCTGCTCTCTGCCTGAAATTCTTTCCTGCTGTCAGCCTTCACTGCTGTGGCCTAGCTAACTTCTGCTCATCCCTTAGCTCTCAGGCTCAACATCACCTCCTCCAAGAAGGCTTCCATGATTTCTTACGTCAGGGTTGGCTGTCCCTCCTCTGAGCCCCAACAGCACCCTGGAAATGTCTCTCCTGTTACACCACCAAGCACACGTGAGCCCATTGTCCATCTCTCATTCGACTGAGAGGGCCACGAGGGCTGGATGCCGTGTCTGTTCTGTTTTTGGATGTAACTCTGGCACCTGGTGGCACAGTGTATGACGCTCTTAATAAACAGCCGCTTGATAAATGAATATGGATGGTCTCTGATCTGTGGTTTATGGGATGTGAGGTTGTAAATCCACCCCCTTGGTCGACCTTCTGCATTGAAATCAGTCTTTGTGCAGCATTTATTTCATTCTCGTCTCCTGCCCCTAGAAGCAGGTCTCAGGGCTGTGCTCACTTCTCCCCTGGGGCCAGGCCTGCACACTCCATGTTCACACTGAACAGAAGCTGCTGTTGGGCAAACACGGCTGTAGCTGATGGCTGCTGTAGAGGATCTGCTCCGGGTTATCCATGGAAATCAACTCTGCATCTTCCACAGCAAATATCTGCCCCCGTTCTACCTTCCCAGCATGCTTCTGGGCTGCCCCACCCTCCCTCTCTTTACCAGGTGCTCTGCATCCAGGAAGACAACTCATCGCAGCCTGAGTCCTGCCAGACCCAGGCAGGAAGGCCGAGAAAAGCAGTCACAAGGCACAATGTTAGCCCCGATGATTCCCGAGCAGAAGTAGGAGGGCACGTTTGTGTTGCAGAGTAACTTCATGATGCACTCACAGCCTTAGAGCCATGAAATGGAGCTCTCTGCCACAGATATTATTCAAACGTACTTTCTCCTCTTTCATGCCTGTGGGTGGGTTTGAACTAAGAATGACTCATTCAAGGTGTGTTCTCTATGGTTAAAGGAGCCTAAATTTTTAAAAGTAAAAACAGACCCAGCCGTTGCCTCCCTGTTGCCAATGTATTGCCCACCTGTGGACTGCTCCCCCCGCTACCCCCCACCCCCTGTCCCGGTCCCCCCACCCTTGCCTTTCACAGTATAGACATCCCACATGACAGAGGAAAGATTGTCTTCATAGCAGGGATCACGGGCATTAACCACTCTGAAAGCCCAGGAAGTGACTTAAGCATTTCATCTTCCTGCCCTAACTGGTTTGGCTCAGTGGATAGAGCATTGGCCTGCGGACTGAAGGGTCCCAAGGTTCGATTCCAGTCAGGGGCATGTACCTTGGTTGTGGGCGCATCCCCAGTGGGAGGTGTGCAGGAGGCAGCTGATCAATGTTTCTCTCTCATCGATGTTTCTGGCTCTCTATTCCTCTCCCTTCCTCCCTGTAAAAAATCAATAAAATGTATTTTTTTTAAAAAAGAATTTCATCTTCCTGCCCTACCTGGTTTGGCTCAGTGGATAGAGCATGGGCCTGGGGACTGAAGGGTCCCTGGTTCGATTCCAATCGAGGGCACATGCCTGGTTGCGGGCTGGATCCCTGGTGGGGTCGTGCGGAAGGCAGCTGATCCATGATTCTCATCATTGATGTTTCAATCTCTCTCTCCCTTCTCTGAAATAAAAACAACAACAACACAAGAATTTCATCTTCTTACCTCTAGTTATTAAAGACAGAGGATCAGCCAGCCAATGACTAAAGACCTGGTTCTGGGTTCCAGGGATTTCTGTCCCTGTGGCCCAACTGCCCTTACCTGTGACAATGTTGAGTTGGCGACAAGGATCTTCCCTTAGCTCTTTGGAATAGCTGATACTTCCAGGCAGAGCTCCTTTTAATATAATCAGACTAAGCACAGAGAAAGTTAGGAGGTGCCGGCGAAGAGGGGGAGGAGATGGAGGAGGGAGAGAAGGAAAGAGCTGCCTCTGCCAGGGTCTCAGGGCAGCAGGCAGACAGTAACAGGCACTGGTTCTCAATGTTTAGGTTTTGCCATTCTTTGATGATAATGTGTGGACTTTGGCTCCCATGACAAATGTATCAAGCACATACACAAAGCAATTTGCACGTGGGCTTCTCCCTCTCCCCTCCTCCCCCAGAATAACCTGTCTATGCATCTCAAGTTAAGAATCCCTGGGCTAAGGGGAGGGTTACAAGAATGTAAGCGTGTCATCACTGTCAGTATCCTGTGAGTCACCAGACAGGGACCATCCAAGAGCGCATCCTACTCGGTGGGCAGAGGAATCACTGATGTAAGGCCACAGGAGACAGGATCTGATGGCACAGGCGGACACAGCCTGGGGCTGCTGCCAGAATTGTTCCTGCCTAGGACAACATAGTTTCTGACTATAGACGTGTCACTGGAATGTATCCTCTTTGATAATTACATAAGCACTTATCACACTGAGTTGGAGCTGGCTGTCTAGGCATGTCCCTAAACTCTTCAGGACAGGGTTCATGCTTTCCCATCCTTTTCTTTCCAGCCCTCAAACTGTGCCTGGTGCCCCTTAGGTATTTATTTCTTCACTAGAATAGGTGAATTCGTTGTGGGTTAATGTATTAGTAAAGGAGTGGGTATCGCTGTAATATTATATTGCAAGGAGCGTGGAGGCATTTCTCTGAGCCCCGAGCCAGAAAACCACTAAATCTCAAACTATGGCTAGAAAATTCAGAAGTATGAGAGGAACCCATGAAAGGGAACACAAAAAGGCACATCCACAGCTGAGGATGTCTCCCACTTCAAAGTGTATAAAAATCACTTGGAGCCTGTCCAGCGTGGCTCAGTGGTTGAGCATCAACCTATGAACCAGGAGGTCACAGTTCGATTCTGGGTCAGGGCATATGCCCAGGAAGGGGCATGCAGGAGGCAGCCGATCAGTGATTCTCTCTCATCATTGATGTTTCGATCCCCCTCCTTTCCTCTCTGAAATCAATAAAAAAAATATTTTTTAAAAAAGTAAAAGCAGAATCCACAGAATCTAGGAGACCTCAGAGGCCGTGCAATCCAATCTCCCACCCAAGGCCTGAATCCCCTCTATAATGTGTATGATGCCTGGACCGGCCTGGACCATTTGGCTCACTAGGCCATCCCCACCCCCACCCTCACAAGTGCCTCCACAAAAAGCAGATTCCAACACCCTTTCACTCAGTTGGACTCCTGAATCACTGCCCGGACTCACTGCATGCCCTATATGCCAACCAGCTCCCAACGTCCTATCTCTGCTCTTGTCACTCATTATCCCTATTTACGAGCTTGGGATGGCCTTCGGGTCTGATATTCCACTGAGATAGGACCACGGTCAAGTGCATTATAATCCAGGAAGGCCACCAAGGTCATCACCAGTTAAGGAAGAGCCTCCCATTTTTCTTGAGTTGACCTGCCTTTTAGAGTTGCTATCCACAGAATCCTGAATCTCTTTTCTCTGACCTCTTTGAAGTCTGCCCTCTCCATTTCTAAGGTCTGCGTCTGACTGTGCTTATCTCTCAGCCATGTCACAGTCACTTTCTCCTGGTGTTACCATTCTCCCCAAGTTTCTAATTAGCTCTTCTGCATAGGATTCGGTTCAGGGTGGCATTTTCCCATACAAGGGTGGTCCATTGGCACCCAAACTTTAGGCACCTGTAGCAGAGCCTTCGGGTGGGGCTTGGGCATCTTTGTTTGAATAAGTAGCCCAGCAGATTCTGCTGAAGGTGGGCAGGGAGCCTAACTTGGGGATAGATCGGTGGAAATTTTGGTGTCAGAGTTTAATTCCTAGCTCTTCAACTTACTGCTTATGTGATCTTGAACAAAATTTTCCATCTGTTCAGTAAGCCTCAGTTTCCCTGTCTTTATTAAAGAGATGATAAACATCCATCTCTGAATATTAAAACCATGAAATGATGACCCTAAAGTACCTCATGGAATCCAAGGCAGGTAGTGAGCACTGAAAACACGCCAGCATTGCCATCGGGGAAATGGCTTCCTTTGTGTTCAGGGCAGGGAAATTGTTAGCAGGTAATAAGTTATCAATGCCCTTTTCAGCAGACTAAGATTTCTAATATCTGCCTGCGGGTCTTCGAATCGTCCCATGATTTCCCTCTGTGTGACCTGTGGTTCCTATTGGGAACTTAGTACCATTTGTATGCATAGCCATGGGCTTTGCACTCAGTAGGGGATCAACATTTACTGAATATTTTTGAATGAGTGAATGCCATCTGGTTTGGCCTTCGGTGCTACCCAACCCTGCCCCTACCCCCCCCACACACACACCTGCTCTTCTTCCCCTCCCTCAGTTCTCTCCAGCATCCTCTTAGCATCAGTTCCCTCCTGGCCTGACTCTTCCCATCGCCCCAGGCCAGTGAAGTGCACCACCCCATGGAGCCTTGGAGATACCTGCCAGTTGGTATTTACTTCTTTGCATGAAAGCTTCCAATTCACATCATCATGTGCTCTGTGCATAGATTCCATGTTTAAATAGAGAAATAATGAGAGATGGAGCTGGTGACATAAGAGTAGGAGTGGGGTGGTGGGTGTGACATGGCTTTGACAACCAGGTAATAGGGAACCACTTTTTTCTTTCACAGAAGCATTCAGTTTAGCTTCTGCAGTTATTATCAAAGGATTAATTCAGAAGAATTGAGCCTAAACCATGGATAAGTTCCATTCAAAGTTCTCCATCAGTGAGTAGACACATGTAGCAGCTGTGATCTAAGTGTGTATAACTACAAGAACGGTGCAGCTCTGGGGTCAGGTGCAGCTCTGGTGTTCAGGTTTGGGAGGTGGTAGAGGGTGGGGTTGGAAGCAAAGGTTCAGGGACTGGCTCTGACCTGTATATACTGTATGTGGTCTGGGCAGGTCACTTAAGTCTTCTGAGACTCAGTTTCCTCTTATGTAAAGTGAGAATAATGCTGGCATCCGCCCTCGTAATGTTGCTGTGATAATTAAATGAGGCAAAGAACGTGAAACACTTAGCATGGGGTCGGGGTCATGGTTAGGGCTAGAAAATATGGGAGTGTGATGGCATGAAACGATCCACCAGCCCCCCAGCCTGGCTTTGATGGGCTCATAATTAGATGGGGGAGTGAAGGGTGTCTGGTTCTTCTCTTCCTTTGACACCCTGGTTCTCTGGTGTCCTCTTATCTGTTGTTTCGTGTCAGACTGGCCACTTCCTGGAGGCTGAGCTGATATCGTAATTACAGGGAGTTCGTGGCCTCTCTATCTACAATTGCTCAACGTTCATTCTAGAAGAGACAGCGACTTTCTGTCCTTCCTGGTCATGCTCTGTCCCTGAGTTCCTGACTGCTATTCATGACCAGGTATGTACTTGCCTTTCAGGAGATACATACATTTCTTTCCCAATGCAGCTATGAACACGCAGGGCATAAGCACGATGTCCATGAAGAGCTGCTCCTGCCACCCCACCACCAAATATTGTGTCTTTGGGAAGGTCTTACAGACCCACAGATCCCAAATCTGGCTGGTCATTGGATTGACCTGGGATGCTTTAGAAACATACAGCCTCCAGGATTCCACCCCCAGTCCTCTTGAGTTCTTTGTGGCTAAGAGCCACTGTAATGAGGGCACCCCGAGTTAGACACATAAAAAGACTCCCTCCTGAGACTAGGGTTGCCTGGGAAACGGTGGCCATTACTTCGAAGTGGCTGCTTTCTCTGTTGCAGAAGAGAGCCTACAATTTTGAGTTTCCCGCCCCGTGCTCCTCCTTTCAGGAGCATAACACCAGCCTGCTTTCGGCTCTCCACCTAGGATCCCTGAAGGATTCTGAGAGCATCCATCTCTTGCAGGTGCAATCGCCAGTCCCTTGTTTTATTAGGAAAGAGTGCGTTCCAGCGCTCCCTGTGAAATCTCTGGGGAGCTCACGCGTGCCTGCGGGCAGGGCTCTGAGCTAAGAGGGGAAGGATTACACCTTCCACGTGCACCCCCATTGCTGATGTGGCCAAAGGTTCCCTAAGATGAGCACATATTCCAGGTGGGTCATCTCAGCCCATGGGAAGACCAGGGGGAAGAAAAAGGAAGCCAAGTTCGGTAACATGGGGGAAATTCTAACACAAATGAGTTAGGACTCTGTGAAACGTTGGAATGGCCAAGGCAGGTGTCATGTTCGGGGCCCTGGGTGTGCTCTCTCCTCCAGCCGGTTCTGACACAGGAGTCCTTCTTCACACGCCGAGCCCCGGGAGAGGCGCGTGCCGTGGCTTCTGTTCCCTGGATCTGCCGCCGGCTGCTATCGTCTCCCTTTGGCTTCCTTCCTGTTGGCAGATACTCTGCACACCCGAGCTCCCAGTGTCTTCCTCTCTTGTATCTGTTGACAGGCAATCTGTAAATTGATTCTTTTTTTTTTTTTTTTAATCCTTGTTGGAAGATACTTTTTCCATTGATTTTTTTTTAGAGAGAGTGAAAGGGAGGGGAGAGACAGAGAGAGAAACATGGAAGGGGGAGAGACACATCGATGGGCTGCTTCCTGCACGTACCCTGACCGGGGCTGGGGATTGAGCCTTTTACTGAGGTACATGCCCTTGACCGGAATTGAACCCGAGACCCTTCAGTCTGTGGGCCAACGTTCTAACCACTGAACACCTGGCCAAGGCTATAAATTGATTCTTTTTTAAAAAAATATATTTTTTTTATTGATCTCAGAGAGAAAGGGATAGGGAGAGAGAGATAGAAACATCAATGATGAGAGAGACTCACTGATAGGCTGCCTCCTGCACGCCCCACATTGGGGATCGAGCCTGAAACCCAGGCATGCGCCCTGACCAGGAATTGAACTGTGATCTCCTGGTTCATAGGTGGATACTCAGCCACTGAGTCACAGCAGCCAGGCTATAAATTGATTCTTAAGTGCCTTCCTCTTTCCATGTAGCGGGTCTTCACCGTCTAGTCTGTCCCACACTGGGGAGAGATGCATAGATCAGGTTTTCGTTCTATGGTGCCCTGTACTTAGAATGTGCCTCAAGTGGGAAGACACCGTTACTCCTTCTCCCTGCCCACCAGCCTCGCCCCACAGCAGACACATTGTAGAAAACAAAATTGGGCAAGTCTTTCCCTCCAAAAGCAGCTGTGGGGAAGAGAGTAAGGGGTTCTATGAAATATGGGCTTAGATTCCACTTCTTCGTGATAAGGAAGCGAGGCCGAGCGTTCATGTGTGTTATTATGCCAGAGTCCCCTGTATTCCAGGAGTCTTCTTTGGAACCTGTTGCTCATCCCGGGAGAAGGGGGAAATGGGATTGAGGGAAGATGGGAGGCGAGGAGGCGCCTGACATAGAGCAGGGTTTCTGAACCACAGCACTGTTGGTGTTTGGGGTGGGATGATTCTTTGTCGGCAGGGGCCGGTCCTGTGCAGTGTAGGATGATGCTCAGCATTCCTGGCCTCTGCCCACTCCATGCCAGTGGCACCCCCCTTGTGCACAGCCACAACTGTCCACAGACATCGCTCCATATGCCCTGGGGGAGGGCAAAACCACCCCAGGTGAGACCCACTGCTGGAGAGCCTGCATCGGATGGAAGGGCCCTCTGTGGGAGCGTGTGGACTGAGCAGTCTCCCAGTCTTTTAAAAAATATATATATAATTTATTGATTTTCAGGAAGAGAGGAAGGGAGAGGGACACAGGGAGAGAAACATCACATGAAGTGAAACCAGTCACTGCCTCCTGCACAGCCCCTCCCCGGGGATCAAGAGCCCACAACCGGGGCATGTGCCTTTGAACGGGAGTTCAACCGACACCCCTTTGGTGTGTGGGACAGTGCCCAACCCACTACAGCCTACCGATCTTAGTTTCTCCTTGGCCTGTCTTACCGGGTGGCTCTGCTTCTCCAGGCCTCCAGAGGGCCAGGTCTGTCCTCTGGGTCAGCCTCTCAGGGCGCGGTGAGGATAGAACAGGATGTTGGTTGCATAAATTCATATAGTGTAAGTGCAAGCCAGGTCTGCCGCAGGAGCTGAGGCAGAGGATGGGGTCTCTGTTATAAAGGGGCTCACAAGCCTGCAGTGCAGGGGGGGGGGGGCGGTCCTTGAGGGAATACTTGTGCATTGTTAGAACCAGGAGGAACTTTCTGAGTCCCGCTGTAAGCCTTTCCTTTCGCAAAAAGGAAACTGAAGCCCAGTGTGAGAAGAGGACTTGCTTCCAGGATGTCTCATGTCTAGACAGAGTTAGCCTGAGAGCTCATGGGTGGGTGATTCTCGGGGCAGCCTTCTACCACTATTCCTGCTGCCTCTCTCACTGTGGCCAAGAAAGCTAATGACATAGCAGCGCGGTGGTGATAACGGCTCAGAGACCACAAAAGTGCTCTGGGCCTTGGTGGCCAGAGGGACTCAGTAACGTGTGGAATGCAGATCAGCAGGAGGTGGCACTTGGGGAGGAGCCTTAAAGGAAAGATAGGTTGAAGGTGGGAGTTGGGTGCAGGCATGCTAGATAGGGGTGACGGATAAACGGTGCTGTGGAGACTGGAAAACACAGGGACACATCCATCTGAGGAAGAGCAAGCTCCCCCCTCCCCCACCAGCCCCAGTCCGCTTGGCTGGAGAGCTTGTCGGTTCGGGAATTAAGCTGGGAATTGAGAAGTGCCAAAGTCACGTGCTTGCTAAGATGAAATATACAGCGTGAGCGTGCACTCTTAACTGAGACTGTATTTTCCATCCCCAGAAGGTGGCGGATGTTAATTCAGCTTCTGGTAGGAGAAAAAGAGGCACAAAAAGTTGAAGTGGTTCGTCTGTATTATCCCCCGACACATGGGTTAACTCACCAGGTACAAATTCCTCCTCGCGCCCTTCCTCAGCGATAGCTGACAGGTATAATGGCCTGATATTTTTAAATTGATTTTAGATGGAGGGAGGGAGAGAAAGAGGGTGGGGAACATCAATTTGTTGTTCCACTTACTGATGCATCCATTGGTTGATCCTTGTATGTGTCCTGACTGGGGATCGAACCAGCAACCTCAAACCAACTGAACTACCCAGCCAGGGCCAGGGCCGATTTCTCTCACCACATTCCTACCATTGCCCCTTCGGGTCCTTCATGTGGTTCCACGTGTGCACAAACCCACAGAAGCCATGGGTGCTGGGTTAGAGCAAAAATTATTCTGAGAAGCCTTTGCTTTTCTGTCTCCCCCTACGCCATGTCTCTCCCAGACCCGCCCAGGCCTCTGTGGGTGCTTCTGGGTCTTAGATGCCCTGGGCTCTTCTGCAGGATTGGCAACTGGAGTGGTTGGCCAGGAGGCGGTTAGTCTGTCCCAGAGACCCTAGAGGCAGTCAAGCAGAGAGATCCTCTCGGAAGAGCTTTTGAATAAATGAAGTGGCTCTGATTGGCCCTGTTGTCGAAATGATAGCACTTGTCAAAACAAATCAGTGTGCCCGTGAGCTGTGTGGGAAGACACGATATCTGAGAGGTACGGGAGTCTTGGTGCTGTGCACCTGGACCCTGGGTCCTGTGGTTTTAGCCTCTGACTTAATTTGTAAAAAAATAAATAAAATAAAGGAAATGCATTTTCTCTTGTTGTATGTGTCTTATTTTTGTTGGTGATGAAAAGATGAGGTAGTTAGCACCTATTTTTTGGGGAATGAAACAAAAGCTTCACCTGTAAGTAGAGAGGGGCCTGGGAGGTTTGAAGAGAAGCTATGAAGCCGCTGTCTAAGGGATAGGAGAGTAAGACTTGGGTAGTCAGGGACAAATTGCTTAGCAGGAATGAGTGCCTGTTCAGGTCTGTGATTCTGAATCGAGAGCAAAGCCAGTTTTGCTGTGCGATGGTCTCTGGCCGCATGTGTCTGCGTGGGGAATGCAGAGGTTGAGTCCTGTCGAGTGAGCTAGGAAGGAGAGGGGAGCTAGGGAGCAACTCCACGGTGGACCACACACGCCGTGATACTCAGGGGAGACACAGACGTCGGGGACGGGGATTTCTCTCTCCAGCCCCCTTGGGTGCTAGCTGAGCGCCAAGGCGCTTGCCCAAGCAGCAGTGGTGACACCCAGTGACCACTCCTTGAAGTGTGGCCTCTTGGCTGTAGGTGGTGAGCAGACCCTGAAGCAGCCTGGTATGAAGTAACCAGGGGGTGTTCTGCTCCACCCGGGGGGCACTCAGCCCTCCCCGATTCCCTCCACAGTTGTCTCTCGCAGGATTCTGTCCGGCTGGCCCTGAATTTTCTATGCGGATGGAGAGGCTGCTGCTCAGCTGGGTCACTGGAAGCGGAGGTCGGACGCTGAAGGCAATCTGGGGGCTGTTAGCACAGACCTGGGATTCTCGGCTCGGTTCCTGCTGTCCTGGGGTCTAGGGTGGCTTTGGGTTTCTAAAAATACGTTTTCATTACTGATCTCAGAGAGGAAGGGAGAGGGAGAGATAGAGAGAAACATTGGTGATGAGCCCAGATGGCGTGGCTCAGTGGTTGAGCATCAACCTATGAACCAGGAGGTCAGGGTCGATTCCCAGTCAGGGCACATGCCCTGGTTGCGGGATCAGTCTCCCGTGTGGGGTGTGCAGGAGGCAGCCAATCAACAATTTCTCTCATCACTGATGTTCATATCTCTTTCTCCCCCCGTCACTTCCTCTCTGAAATCAATAAAAATATATATTAAAAGAATAATGTGCGTGAGTGTTTCTTACTCTGACATGGTGCTTGGTTTCAGGTGTTAATATTAGATATTTACACCAAGGTAGACTTTATACATTTCAAGGAGGAAGAAAAGAATGTTAATGGCAATGAAATTCCATCAGAGGCAGGGAACTCCTGGTCACTGTGGGCTCCACCAGAGGCAAGGCGACAGCCATGTCCTCTCCTGGGCTGAGAGCGCAGAGGGAGGAGGGCGTAAGAAGCGCACAGCCAGGGCTTGGAGTCCAACAGACTTAGCATCACAAACCAGCTCTGCCAGTTACTAGCTGTGGCTCCTCTGACAGGCTGCTGAACCTCCCAGATCCTCTGAGACCTGCATGAAGCGCAGATAACTCTTACCTCCCCGAGCCGGTGAGACCCCCGGGACATAGTAAAACTCATTAATTCAGGTCATTCAAAATCAAGGATTTGGGGCACCTATTACGTATGGGCTAGGCACGGTGCTAGGTGCTGGGTGACATTGCAGATGTTCAGGCAGACAGTTGGAGTTCAGATCCCACTTGCTGGCTGTAGAATCGTAGTACACTGCTTTGAGCCCCAGCGGCCTCACAGGCAAAGCAAGGGAGAATAATGCCTGTACTAAGGGATTATTGTCATAATTATGACTCCATACGAAGTACTCAGCATCGTACCCCTGGCACATAGAAGTCTACGAAGTGGCAGTACCTGTGATGAATACAATCATGTTGAAACATTAAAAGGAGGGGGTGCTGGTGGGCCACAGTTAAAGCTGGAGACCTAAATGACTTCTCCTTATTGAGAACATGAAATCCATTCTTGAAATAGCCTCAGCTGCATTAAGTAAAATATGGGATGCTCTGGCCAGGTGGCTAAGTTGGTTGGAGCGTTGTCCTGTGCACCAAAAGGTTGTGAGTTCAGTTCCAGGTCAGGGCACATAACTAGGTTGCAGGTTCGATCCTTGGTTGGGGTGTGTACAGGAGGCAACTGATCAATTTTTTTCTTTCTTATATCAATGCCTCCCTCTTCCTCTTTCTATAAATAAATAAATAAATAAATAAACCCATTAAATAAATGAAAACATAGCCTCTGGTGAGGATTCGAATGAATGAATGAATGAATGAATGAATGAATAAATGAATAAACTATGGGATGTTACTTTCCCTTATACACACCTGCTCACTACTCCCTAAATACTTAATGCAAGAGAGGCTCTGAAGAGGGGTGGTAAACTAGAATGAGCAAGAGAGGAAAGCTGTGAAAACTGTCTTTAGAGCTCTTTCTGAAGTCTTTTGACGATACTGTCTTTTTTGCAAAAGTACTGTTTCCCTTGCTCTCCCTGATTGCCCAGGTGTAGGCACCCCATGTCCCCTGGGGAAATCCCTGTTTATGGTCTGTGTGTCCACTGGACCAGCTGCCTTGACTTAGAGGAAATGCAAACTTGACCTTTGTCCCCAGTGGTATCCTGGCCCTGCCCTGAGCTGCTAACTGCAGCCCTTCTCCAATGTTCTTTCTCCCAGCTTCCTGGTCTTGCCCCTCGCTCAGGCCAGCCCCAGCCATTCTGAGTTTGCTGGCTTTTGCTCCAGCCAGGGAGACTGGCTTCCCATGGTCTCTGTCTACACCTGCAGCTCCAAGAAGGCCTGCCAGCCTGCCACAACCCCTCCCCAGCTGTCCTCTCTCCTTGGAAAGCCATGCACTAGCCCATAAAAGGGCCTGAACACACAAAAAATGCGACTCTTCCATTCAGGTCAACCTCCCTTTCTTTCCAATGCGGGTGCCTTGTGCCTGGCCCCTCTCAGCCTTTCTCCTGGCGCTTAGCCTTCCGCCTCAGGCCTCCCATGGCTGCCACACCTCAACAGGCTTCCGGGTGCTGGGAATAGGTCTAGAGGTCCTATCCTCACTGCAGAATGACAGCAAAACAAAACTAAGCTTTACTGTTACTTCTTTCACAAGTGTTTAATGAGCACCTACTAAGTACCAGGCTCTGCTCTAGATACTGCGGGTCTGTCGGTGGAGAAGAGAACGGAAAGGTCCCTGTCCTCATGGAACTTATATTCAGGAAGAGGAGAAGAAATCAACAAACATGTCGTGCATTTTCAGGTGGTGATGAGGGCTGTTAAGAAAACACACGCGAGGGCCAGGGGAGTGGATCATGGAGGTGCTGGGATGATCAGGGAAGACTTCTCTGAGGAGGTGACTCTTAAGCAGGCACCTGAGCAAAGGGAGGGAGTGAGCCACAGGAATAATGGTGGCAAGGATTCCAGACAGAGGCACAGAATAACCCTGAGGTAGGGTGAGCTGGGCATGTGTGAGGAATGTCAAGGAATCTCCCCTTTTGTGTGTGTGTCATACTGTAACGAGTGCTTTGAAATTTTAATTGTGAGGGAATATACATAACATAAACTTTACCATTTTAGCCATTTTAAAGTATATCACTCACCCACATTGTCTATGTGCAACCATCACCACCATCCATCTCGGTCCCTTTTCATCTTCCCAAATGTAAACTCTGTACCCATTAAAACTAACTCCTTATCCCCCTCTCCCCGAGCCCCTGGCAGCCAACATTCTACTTTCTCTGGGATGAGCACTTTAAATGCGTCACCTCATTGAATCCTCAAAACCATTGCAGGCCATAGGTGTTAACTGCCGCGCCCGCTCCACAGATGGGGAAACTGAGACGGAGGGAATGGCCAGAGGTCACTCAGCTACTCTGTGGAGGAGGCGGACCTGCAATGGTTTTCCTGGCTCAGGCTCCTACTCCTAGCTGCCCACCTGGAGGTGGTGAAGGATGCCACTCTACTGCCCCTCTGACAGCCCTGAGGTGGCCGGGGAGGGGTTAGCAAGGATTATGCGCAGGCGAGAAGCTTTTCTTGCTAGAGCAGGAAGGTTTGCTGCACCTGACTGGCCCTACCTGTCGGAAGGAAGGGACTGCTGCCCAGAGGCGTGGGTGTGGATGGAGCTAGCAGTTTCCTGGCCTCAGAGTGAGGGGTTTGGGTGCTAGGGAGTCCACTCCCTCCCTCCCCACTTATAAACTGAGAGCTCTGTAAGTTCGCCTTCAAGCCCATGTCCTTCTTTGCAAACATCATCATGCTGAGGGTCATGAGAGGATCACAAGAGATAAGACACCTAATCAGTGTCTGGGACATAGTAGGTGCTCAACAAATGTTCACTCCTGGCCTGGACAGAGCATGAGCTTGGCGCACTGGCCAGGAACCAGCCTCTTCCCTCTTCCCTCCGGGCCATGCATGCACCCTCCGGGCCATGCATGCATCCAACGGGCCATGCATGCACCCTGATAGTCCCCTCACAGGCTGCTTACAAGCAGTCATCTCATCTCACAGACGAAGAAACCAAGGCACAAGGGCGTGAAATAAACCGCCCGCAGCTAGTGAGCGCGGCAGAGCCAGGATTTAAACCGGACGGTGTGTAGCAAAGACGAGTCACACTGTGGAAACGGCCCGGGCTCCCCAGCCCCCGCTGGGTGGCCAGCCTGGGTGGGGGCAGGGGAGGCAGGGACCCTCCCCCTTCCCTGCAATCCGCCCGCCGGGGCCTGGCCTCCCCGGGGCGCGAGGACCGCTTGCTGGGTCTCACGGTGACTGCCTCCAGCCGCCCCAGCCCCCGGCCCGCCGGGGGGCCTGGCGGCGACAGCGGCGCCTGGCAGCGGGGGATTTGGCCGCGGCCGCGTCTCCCCCTCCCTCCGCGCCGCCGGGGCTTGGCCGCCGGGGACTTATCTCCCTTCCCCGGGCGGCCCCGCTCCTTCCCGGCATGCCCCGCTCCCGGGAGCCGCCCGGAGCCCCGCGCCCGGACTTTGCCATCGGCGGGGGCCCAGCCCTGGGAGCGGCGGGAGCGCGTCCTGCAGCCGAGCCTCAGGTGGGTGCGCCCGCCGCCCCGAGCTGCGGGATCGGGGCGCCCGGCCGGCGGGCGGGGTGGGGGGATCGGGATCGGGGCGCCGCCTGGGGGTGGGGAGCCCGCCCGGCCGCCTCGCGCGGGCACGGCGCCGGCGACTTGGAGAAAGTTGGAGCTGCGCGCCCGGTGGCCCCACGCGGTGCGCGCCCCGGCGTCGGGGTCCCTCCCAGCCTCCGGGGTGTCGGGGTGGCCGGGCGGAGGGAAGGAGGTAGGGGCTCGGGTCTGTTTTATCCTCGTGAGTTTAGAACTCAACAGCAGGAAAGGGACAGAGAGAAAGAGACAGACAGACACTGGGCACTACCCAAGCTACACAAAGGGAGAGAAAAACTCCCGAAACACAGAGGCGAATGCATAGAAAGGAACACACACAAAGAAACACCAGACAGATGCCCGAGAAACACGGCAGGAACTCGCGAAGCTCATGCACATTCACAGAAACACACTCAAACGTACAGGCAGAGAGGAACAAAGCGGGCGGTCTTGCAGGCCGTGGGCAGGGGGAGGGGAATGGAAATTCGGAGAAGGGGAGAGACGGACGGAGGGGGAAACGTTGCAGGAATGGAGAAGAAACTGGAGCGGGGAGTGGAGAGACAGAGAAATGAGAGGAGGGAAGATAGTACTTTAGGAGGGACAGTATAGACACACATCTAGAGAAAATGAGGCAGACCCTGAGAATTAGTCACCCCCTAACCCCCAACATATAAATCTGAGATACAGAGATGCAAGAGGCCCCAGCCATCTCACCCTTGTGAGCAAGTGAGTTCTCAGTGGCAGAGTAGCTAGGTGAGAATTCTGAGAAAGGCCTCCTTGGCACTATTGAGCTACTCAAGTCTCCACCTTGTCCACCTGGTGAACTCCTATTCATCCTTCAAAACCAGCTCAAGCATCACCTGCCCTGTGAAGAAGGCTAACCCAGAAAATGCCATGCAATCACGGTTCCTTTTCTTTTCCGTGTATTTCTGCATATGGCTCAGGCATGTGGAGTTGAAATGGTTTGTCGGTCTGTCTACCTCTTCCCCTGGCTCTTCAAGGTTGGAGGTCCATGTCTTAATTTATTTCCAATTTCCAGAATCCAGCCTAGTGCTTGGTACACAGTAGATCGTCAAGAAATACTTATTGAATGACAGACAGGAGCATTTGGACCCTCTAAGGCAGGGAACATAGAATTAAATGCAAATAGAGGACTCAGAGAGACGCCCAGGTCAAAGCATCCTTTCTTGTAAACGAAGAAGTTAAAACCAGAGAGAGGAGAAGACTTGCTTATAGGGATGCGAGCAGGAAAAGACCATTGTGAATGCGTACTCGGACCTTGAGACTTCCTTGTTCCTCCAGCCTATGAGTTTAAAGTAGGTGTGAAAGAACCTCACACCTATGGAAACAATCCATAGGCAACAAACAGTTTAATGCCACCTCTAAGTTTCCAACACTGACACTGACCATCAAAACTTCTTCTAGAATATTTAGACTTCTCTTTACTGTGGAAGGAAAAGGGAGGTGAATGTTCACCTCTGCTTACGTGGCTGGCTTTCTGCCTCCCGACTGTATGAACTTGGACGCATCTCTTAACCCCCCTGAACCTCAGTTTCTCCAACTAGAAGTGGGGATATGAACACCTGTCTCATAGGTTAGAAGAGTTAACACCCGATGTGCCTAGTCCAGAGGATACCTGCAGTATAGACACGCGTGCCCTTCTCTTTCTGAAGTGGACTTTCTTTTCTTTTAATATATTTTATTGACCTTTCACAGAGAGGAAGTGAGAGGGATAGAGAGTTAGAAACATTGATCAGCTGCCTCCTGCACACCCCCCAGTGGGGATGTGCCCGCAACCAAGGTACACGCCCTTGACTGGAATTGAACCCGGGACCCCCGAGTCCGCAGGCCGACGCTCCATCCACCGAGCCAAATCGGCCAGGGCCTGAAGTGGACTTTCTTTCGTGCACCGGTTGTAAATGTGAAGACAAGAGTTCTGGTGGAAATGTTTCCTTTTGTTCCAGGACAAAAGTCCAGCCTGGCCCAACTGGGGAGCACACTCTTTTTGTGAAAGAAAAGGCAAATTTGGGGCATGGCATAAAATGCATCTTGATTCTGTGGAGGCCTTCAGGTCTCTGCAGGTGACTTGGGGCAACCTAACTTCCCCTCCTCCCCCAGCAGGTAAGACCCCCCCCACTGCCCCTTCCTTTTTTGCACCTTCCTTACCAGGCCTGCTCTGCCCTGTGTCTTTCAAGCTTTAGCACTTGCGGGGAATGTGACCGAGACTGAGGGGCCACCAGGAGCATGGAGACGGTGGTGATCGTTGCCATAGGCGTGCTGGCCACCATCTTTCTGGCCTCGTTTGCAGCCTTGGTGGTGGTTTGCAGGCAGCGGTACTGCCGCCCTTGGCCCCGCGACCTGCTGCAGCGCTACGATTCCAAGTGAGTGCACCCGGGCAGGGGAGTGGGGAGGAGGGCTGTGCCCTGGGGCTCCCACAAAAGGAAAAGCAGCTCGGTGCTGTGCTGGGCAACTGGCTCAGCTGTTTGTCTCTGCAGTGGTACCTGAAGGCTCTCCTTCCCAATAAAGACCTCGGAGCTTAAGAATGACCCTAAGCCCCCAGCATCCTGAGCCACCTCTGACTCTGTCACTGAACCAGTGAGAAAGCACCTCCACATGGTCGCCTCGCATAACGGTGGGACCGTCTGCACGAAACGGCCACCTCACTCAGCATTTGGACAAGCCACGTCCCTTCCCAACCAAACTCATAGGAAGAGAAACCTGATGCCCGCGTGTCTAACCAGCAGACCCTTGGTGTTGTGAAATCCCAGCAGATTTCTTTCTTTCTTTTTTTAACTATAATTTTTATTGATTTCAGAGAGGAAGGGAGAGGGAGAGAGAGGTAGAAACGTCAGTGAGGAGAGAGAATCATTGATCGGCTGCCTCCTGCATGCCCCACACTGGGGATCAAGCCCGCAACCCAGGTGTGTGTCCTGACCGGGACTCGAACTGTGACCTCCTGGTTCATAGGTTGACGCTTTAACCACGGAGCCACACGGGCCGGGCTCTCTAATGTTTCTCTGGTTTTCGTGCCTTGCTTGCTCCTTGATTAACCCTGCCCATGACTGCAGTCCCATTAGCTCAGGTTTGGATCCAGGACAAGGGGTCCTGCTTTACTTATTCACTCCCGTCAGCCTTTGGGGGATAGATGTGCCTCTGTGTGGAGGGGTCAGCTGAAGTCCTGCATCCTGAAGCCGCTTCCCTGGGCTCTTCCTCCCAGGCCCATTGTGGACCTCATCGGTGCCATGGAGACCCAGTCTGAGCCCTCTGAGCTGGAACTGGACGACGTCGTCATCACCAACCCCCACATCGAGGCCATTCTGGAGAACGAAGACTGGATCGAGGATGCCTCGTAAGGCCGTGGGGATGGCCTGCCTTCCTGGAGCCTCTGGGGATGGTGGGAGGGACTCCCTTGCGCCCTCTCCTGGCTTCCTGCGCCAGAACACGTGACTGGGCATCGAGGAGCCATGCCCGTTGCTGCTCTTTCCCTGCTCTCATGAAGAGGGAAATCAGAATATGACATAACAGTGTTTGTCCGGCATGCACCCCCACCCCTCATGTTGCAGACCTGAACACTGGGGTTCACAGATGTGTGGCAGAAGTGGTTATAAAGTCGCCCTGAGGTGCTTGGTTATCCGTGGGGGCCCTTGGATCTGACAGGCAGGCTCTAGGGATGCAGCCTGTGTCCTTAGGGTTCTCTCTGTCCCACAGGAGCCACTCCACTCCCCCATCATTTAGTCATTCACTCACCAGAGAGATGTCTGTCTGTGAGGCGATGTGTGTAGGACCCTGGGCCAGGCACTGCAGACATTAAACTGGCGGTGGGGACAGAATTCTGTTAAGTACAGTGTCTCAGAAATGACAGGGGTCTCTGTGCACAGCCCAGTGGGTGCACGGCGGAGGCGGTGTCTGCGGTTGCCTGGGGTGGGGAGGTAGAGGTGGAAGGAACAGCGTGAGCAGCTCAGAGCAGGACTTGATTGGTGGGGAGTAGTGTCGACAAAGCGTTGGTTAGGTGGGGGCGGGAGGAGAAGGGTAAGGACAGAGGGGCTTCCTCATTGGCTCCTGGACTTGTTCATTTGAACATGACTAGGCATCGCTGCTCTTAGGTGGTGCCCAGGTGTGCAGAGCTAGGTGGGGAGCTAAGTGAGAAGCTAGATGAGGAGCTGGTGAGGAGCTAGTGAGGAGCT
>PVJC01010454.1:0-43670 GCA_004026665.1 Murina feae
CGCCCCGCCCCCCCGCCGGCCCCGCCCGGAAGCGTCGGTGGAACGTCCCCGCATGGAGCTCGAGCCCAGCTCCTCCAATGCTACCTCTGCTCCCGCCGCGCTCTTCGCCTGGGTGAGAGACTCCGCCCCCGCGCCGGGGCGGCTGGGACTGAGGGGCGCGCGGAGGCGGGGAGCTCCCGGCCTCAGCGTGGGCGGTCCGGGGCCGGGCGACGGAGATCCGAGCCCAGCGCTGCCTCGGTTGGAGGATCCTGGGCCGGGGGCGGAAGAGGAGGGGGCGGAGGGAAGGGTCTTCGCGGCGTGACTTAGGGGCCTGCTGGCCGGTGGGGTCGGGCCGGAGGGCTGCGGCTCTGGGAAGAACCTGCCCCCCGGGCAGAGCGTCTGGTTGTGCCGGAGCTCCGGGAAAGACAGCGTGGACGACCCCGCCGAGAGAGGACCGCGCGTCTCGGGCCCTGGGGGTCACCTGGGCTCCGCCCCTGCCTCTGCCCGGAGGATGGGGCCTTTCCCCGGCCCCGCCCCAGCCCGGCGGGAGCCTCCTCGGAAGCGAGGCCTGCGGTGCGTGGCGGCGCACAAAGGCATTCCCGCACCATGGCTGCTGCTGTGCTGCGGCCGGCTCGTGCCGGTGTCGGGGGAGCGGGGGTCTGCGCCGGGGTGCGTTTGATTGGCGCCCTGAGAGGCAGGGTCATGTTTTATGTCGTGGCTGCGAGAGAGGCGTGCGGGGCCGGTCCTCCACCAGATGCCCGGGAACGAGCAGACGTGGTGTCTTAGCTCTTCACGGCGTGTATCCCCATCTTCATGCCACGTGCAGTTTGTGAATGTCAGTCTCCTTGGCTCGCATGTCAGCGTCATCGCGGTGGGGACTGTGCCTGCCTTGTTCACATGGCAAGGGGCTCAGTTAACTATTTGTTGTCTAATACCTGTTGTATGTGACCTGTGGGCTGGTCTTTTGGGGGAAAAACACGAGTGAAAGACCTACAGCTTGGGGTTGGGTGTGGGTGGGGAGATACCGATATTGCTGGGAAGACCAGTATATGTTCGCTAAGTTAAAAGCGGTAATTATCAGGACGAGGAACACTTGTTGAATGTCAGCTGCAGACTCGCAGAAGGGAGAGTGTGGCGTGGCTTGAGGTAGCCTGGCTGGCTGAGTGTCTTCGAGGTGATGCTTGAACGGGTGGTGGAGTTGGGGGTTGAATGTGTGCCTGGGGTGGGTGGTGTGTCTGGCTTTTCCCAGGGGTCTGTGTGGACAGAGGAAACATCTGACAGAAAAAGCCTTTCAGCTGTGGCCTTGTCTGAACTGAAACAAAAAGGCTGTTGCACCTAGCCCCACCGCTGTGTGTGGAGATCTACCCGATGGTGTGTTCTTCCAGCAGCGTTATCTGTGTATTAGTTTGCTAAGGCTGCCATAACAAAATGGCACAGATTGGAGGGCTTGACATTTATTTTCTCACTGTTCTGGAGGTCAGAAGTCTAAGAGCAAGGCGTGAACAGGTTCATGTTCTGGTGAGGCCTGTCTCTTTCTTAGGGATGGCAGCCTTCTTGCTGTGTCCTCAGATGGATTTTTCTCTGTGCAAGAGCATCTCTGTGTTTCTTATAAGAACACCAGTCATCCTGGTGTCGGACCACATTGTTACGACCTCATTTAACCTTCATTGCTTTTGAAAAGCCCTCCAACTGTAGTTCCATTCTGAGCTACTGGCGGTTAGGGCTTCAACAAATGAATTTTAGGGGAGCACAAGTCAGGCTCTTATTATTTCTTTTCTTAGCCATTCCAGGGACGGTTTACCTCCTTGGAGCTGTGTGTGTGAGTGTGTTGCCTGGAGGCAAATAGAGCTGTAATAGGTTGTATTAAAATTTTCTTTTGCTTTGCTTTATCATGGGTTTTGGGCCTCCTGTTGCATTACAAAAATTTGTTATCATAATTTGAATTCCATAATGCCAGTGTCTTTCTGTTCAGCAGCCTGTAACCTGGCTAATGGGACAACCACAAGATCTCAGGGCTAGTGGAGAAATCCTGTGCATATGCCCTCCACGTCACCCTGTGCAAGCATTTGATTTTTCCTAGGTAGGGACTCATAGGGTCTTATATTCATTCACTATAAATATATGCATACCTTTCCTGGGCCAGCATAGATTCAGATATAGGGAAAATAGCAGTGAGCAAAATAAAGTTCCTACCTGGTGGGGATACTATGTTAGATAGGGTCATATAGTCAACCTCTTGCTAGGTAATCTCTGAGCAGGTTCATCATACACACACACACACACACACACACACTCACACTCACACTCTAGAGCCTCGGTGCATGAAATTTGTGCACTGGAGGGAGGGGTGTCCCTCAGCCTGGCCTATGCCCTCTCGCAGTCTGGGACCCCTTGCTCCTTACTGCCCACTTGCTCACTGCTCCTTAGTGCTGCCCCTGCCACAGAGGTGGGAGAGGCTTCTGCCACTACTGCTGCACTTGTCAGCCGTGAGCCAGCTTCTGGTTGAGCAGTGCTCCCCCTGTGGGAGCACACTGACCACTAGGGGGCAGTTTCTGGGTTGAGCACCTGTCCATGGTGGTCAGTGCACATTGTGGCAACAGGTCCTATGGTCAATTTGCATATTAGGCTTTTATTATATAGCTTGGTGTGTGTGTGTGTGTATTCTTTATTCTTAGAGACAAAGTTGCCTATGCAGCTATGTGACTATGAGAAATTTCTTAACCTCTCTGAGCCTTAGTTTCTTCATCTGTACAATGAGAACGACAATGCCCAACTCCTCTGTTGTGAGAGTTAAAGGTGACTGCGCAGCACAGGGAGAAGCACTTAATAATCGGTAGCTAATACTGCCCCTGAGGGCCTCTGGGCCCTGTGTCCCTGCCATGGCTTGCTTTTCCAGCAGGGAGTCCAGCAGGGTGACTGGGGAAGAGATCACATGTGTCAGGAGTTTGTTTTTATGTATGTATGTATGTATATATTTTTTGTAGTTTTATTTTTTTAAAATGTATTTTTATTGATTTCAGAGAGGAAGGGAGATGGAGAGAGAGATAGAAACATCAGTGATGAGAGAACCATCAATGGACTGCCTCATGCATACCTCCTACTGGGGTTCTTACCTGCAACCCTGGCATGCGCCCTTGACCAGAATCGAACCCAGGACTCTCCAGTCTGCAGACTGACATTCTATCCCCTGAGTCAAATTGGCTAGGGCTTTTGTTGTTGTTTTAAATCACTTTCGCTTATTCAGTCATTTTAAAAACAAACACATTTTAAAGATTTTATTACTCATCTCTAGGAAGAACCAGCCAGAAGCAGATACCTGGAGAAATTATAAGGATTCCTGAAATCTTTATTAGATTCTCTCAGCAGGTCCACAGTCCCTTCTGTTCAATTTTGAAAACAAAAAGCTCTGAACACCCCAAACTGACCTGACATAAGCTATTTATAGTCTTTGTCTACTTACTCTGAGTATGTGTACCATTTACTGTAGGAGTAATACTGTTTATGGGGTGCAGAAGTGTATATGATGTATGTATTACTTTTCTACAGTCTGTAAAATTCTGATCTGAAATGTATCTGAAAAAGCGTTTCAGATTAGGGATTGTGGACCTTTACTGTATAATAATGATAGATATATTGTCCCCTTACAGGGATCTCACCATGTAAATCTTAGAGTCACAAAGCATAGTACTACCGTGTTTCCCTGAAAGTAAGATATCCCCCGAAAATAAGACCTATGTACAGTTTTGCCTCTCACTGAAATATATGGCACCCCCTGAAAATAAGACCTCCCCAAAAATAAGACCTCTGATAATAAGGCCTCCCCGATAATAAGCTCCCTTGAACATAAGGCCTCCCTGATAATAAGCCCCCCAACATACGGCCTCCCCGATAATAAGGCCCTCCAAAGCTACTGTAACTCTGGACTCTGGGCCGTAGCCTTGGGCGCCACTGCGTAGCTCACTGTTGGCCGCAGCATAGCTGCAGCAGACAGGAAGTGTGAGGTCTCTTTTCATCAGAGAGCCCGCGCTGCCGCCAGGACAAGCTGCCGCCTGCTGCTCACTCTGCCCTGACAGAGTCTGGCTGACTCGCAATTAGACAGTGAGTCACGCGGGGCAGGAGTCAGGCACATTGTGTGGACACACAGGTAATACATTTCCTTTTCTTTTGTTCAACAATAAATGTGTACCGTATTCTTCTTCATGGGAAAATAAGACATCCCCTGAAAATAAGACCTAGTGCATCTTTGGGAGCAAAAATTAATATAAGACACTGTCTTATTTTCGGGGAAACAGGGTAGGAAAGGCCTTTTAGAGATCATTGCCACCCTCTTTCACATACTAGGTGTACCAGTTAATGTGGATCTTTTTCAATAGATGGAGTTACACATATGTTGATACACACTGAGTGGCCAGATTATTATGACCACCCCATCAGTACTTTGTTGGGCCACTTTTTGCCTTCAATACTATGGCGATTCTTCTTGGCATTGACTCCACGAGATGTTGAAAAGTGATGCGAGGAATCTGACACCATGCCTGATGAATAGCACTGTCTGGTTCTATGAGATTTGATGGTTGTGGAACCAGCTGCCTGATGGCTCTTTTAACTTCATCCCACAAATGCTCAATTGGGTTGAGATCTGGTGATTGTCGAGGCCACCTAAGCAAGGTTAAGTCTCCCTCATGTTCTTGAAACCACTCCTGCACAATACGAGCACCGTGGCATGGCGCATTGCCTTGTTAGAAGAAGCCATCTCCATTGGGATACATCATCAACATGATAGGATGAACTTGATCAGCAATAATACCTAAGTATGTTGTGCTATTCAGACATTGTTCCACACGAATTAAAGGGCCCAAATCATGCCAGGAAAACATGCCCCAAACCATAACGCTGCCCCACCAGCTTGAAGGGTTGTACTCATGCATGTGGGGTGTATGCTTTCATGCTGTTTCCATCAAATTCTCACTCTGCCGTCTGCATGATGCAACTGGAAACGTGATTGATCAGACCACATGACTTTTTTCCAGTGCTCGACTGTCCAATCCTTGTGTTCCTGTGCGAATTGGAGAAGTTTTATCTTGGCAACTGCAGACAGCAAAGGTGTATGAACAGGCCTTTGGCTTCCATATCCCATAAGATGCAGTGTACGGCTAATTTGCCTACAAACGTCAGGTGGTCATAATCTGGCCACTCACGTTCAAATATATACCACGTTCAAAGGCAGTTAAATCGAGTTGTTTACTCATATCTTCAGAGAAAAATCATTTCTACTGTCGTGGTAAACAACTTGCTTCCCTATTTATAATAGTCTGGCCCTCTAGCAACTTCAGCAAAATTATAGCTAATTTGCCTACAAACGTCAGGTGGTCATAATAATCTGACCACTCATTGTATATGTGATTTGATATGTAAGCTATTTTGTTGTGTTGACAGCAAGCTTCAAAACTTCATCTGTCAAAATTTTCTGAAGGTGTTAACATTATGCGTATTTTTATGCTTAAAAATGTCAAATTTCGTGCCAAAAAAAGAGTATTTGCGAGAAGTTTTAATTCATTTCTTTATTTTGAAGAAAAGTGCTCCTGAATACTTTGGGAAGCTTATGGTGAACATACTCCATCTCAAGATACTTGTGAATGCTGGTTTAAACGCTTTAAAAGTGATGAAAGACAAAGAACATCCAGGTCAACCGAAAAAGTTTGAAGACCAACAATTACAGGCATTATTGGATGAAGATGTGTGTCAAACTCAAAAACAACTTGCAAAAAGAGTAAACGTTGCTCAGCAAACGATTTCCAATCATTTACAAGCAATGGGAAAGATTTTAAAGGAAGGAAAATGGGTGCCGCGTCAACTGAATGAAAGACAAATGGAAAACCGAAAAGTCATCAGTAAAATAGTGCTTCAGTGGTACGAAAGAAAGTCTTTTTTGCATCGAATTGTGACTGGCGATGAAAAGTGGATTTATTTTGAGAATCCCAAATGCACAAAATCATGGGTTGATCCAGGTCAACCATTGACTGCAAGGCCAAACCACTTCAGAAATAAGGCAATGCTCTGCGTTTGGTGGGACCAGGAAGGTGTGGTGTATTATGAGCTTCTAAAACCAGGTGAAACTCTTAACCAGGTGAAACTCTTAATACTGATCGCTTCCGACAACAAATAATCAAGTTGAACCACGCTTTGATCGTGAAACGACAAGAATGTTCCATAAGACACGGCAAAGTAATTTTACTTCATAATGACGCAGCATCACATACTTCAAAACCAGTTAAAGACACATTAAAAGATCTTGCCTGGAAAGTATTAACCCACCCGCCATGTTCACCAGACCTTGCTCCTTCAGATTACCTCTTGTTCTGAGCGATGGCACACGCACCTTCTGAGCAGCACTTCAAAACATACGAAGAAGTGGAAAATTGGGTCTCTGAATGGTTTGCCTCAAAACAAGAAAGGTTCTAATTGGGACAGTATCAACAAATTACTTGAAAACTGGGGGAAATGTGCAGCTAGTGATGGACATTACTTTTAGCACTTTTGATGTTTCTCTTGAAATTATCGTGTTTTCTTTGATTACAAAGTCCACCATTATTAACCAGTACACCTAGTACAGATGAAATAACAATGACGTGCCCTGCTTGAGGGCACAAAGTTCTTAGCTAACTTTGATTACAGAAAGTCATTACTGGTTTTCCCAGTGGGACCTGGGGAGAAGGGACCAGAACTAGTCCTAGCACTTGGTTTCTGTCTCCCTTCATTATTTCTTTTCTTAGCCATCCAGGTAATTCAGTCTTATCAGAAGGAACCATGTTGTCCTCATAGGCAACATCGGGGAGCTGGGGCCTTGGAAGGGGAAGGTGAGGAGTATCATTGGTGAAGCTGGGGATGCTAAGGGCTCCTCTCACCTGGCAGGTGTGATGTTCTGGGGATGGAGCTACCTTCTAAGTGTGGGTTGCATATAATAGCCTCTTAAGAATGAGCGTATGAAATCTCATTTGTATATAGACTCTGAGATGTTGTCGGAGTGAGAAAGGTGGAGTCAGGTAAATAAAGGGGTTTCCATCCTTTTTTTCATCCTTGGTTTATTTTATTTCTAGGGTGCAAATAGCTATGGGCAACTTGGCCTTGGCCATAAGGAAGATGTGTTTTTGCCCCAACAACTGAATGACTTCTGTAAACCTGTGTACGTCAGGAGGATCACGGGAGGAGGGGGCCACTCTGCTGTTGTCACAGGTAGCTTTCTTTCAAGAGTGCATAGCTCCTTGTTTTCTTGTTTAGACATTTGCCCCTAGGATGTCATATTACCATCTTTCAGCCTTTTGTATTTTGCAGAGGAAAACGTTTTTGTGAAAGAGCCAAGTTGTTATCAGAGAATCCTGGATTGTCAGAGCTGAAAGAACTTCAGAGATTTGGGCTCTCCTGAAACTCTGACCCCTCCCCCTCTTCCTATCTCATTACACAAATGAAGCTCAAAGAAGAAAACTGATTGCTTAAGATTATAAGGCATTTTAGTGGCAGAGTTGCAAAATATGCCACATTTTATACCATAGATTGCTATTTAACTTTCACATGTGAGTCAGGAGTCTGCAAATAGCTTGTATATTCCTTGAGAGCAAGGACTTTGTATTTTTCTTAATTTCCCTTGCAATAACTAGGATAGGACTTAATAAGTACTACAAGTACTACAGTACTGTAAAAGAGGGCATAGTGCATCCTGGTGAAGAACACAAACTCTGGGTTCAAGTTCTGGCTCTGTTATTTATTATCTCTATGGCCTTAGACAAATTACTTAATTCCTCTGTGTCAGTTTCTTCTCTATTCCATGGGGATACTAACGGTGGATAAAAAGAATCAATGAGTTAACGGCTGCATTTTATGGGTTCTTGGCACTTTTGGACTCATAAAGAAATATTAAAAATTATATTTTACAACTGTATTGATGTAAAGATTAATATAATCCAGGTTAATTTTAGTATTATATATTCATTATTACTACATTTTTTTTCTGTTTTTATTTTTTTAAAGTATATTTTTAGTGATTTCAGAGAGGAAAGGAGAGGGAGAGAGAGAGAAAGAAACATCAGTGGTGAGAGCGAATCATTGATTAGTTGCCTCTTGCATGGCCCCTCCTGGGGATCAAGCCTGCAACCCAGGTATGTGCCCTGACTGGGAGTCAAACTCTGATCTCCTGGTTCATAGGCCATTGCTCAACCATTGAGCCACACCAGCTGCAGTTTTTCTGATTTTAAAAGGATTTAAAATTAAACATTTTTTGTGGGCCTCTGAAAGCATTGTGGGCTCTAGACCCTGTGCTTAGAGGGTAAGTTGGCCCCACACAGAAACCTCTTAGAACAGTACTTGCCACTGTCCAAGTGCAGAGGATTTGGCTTTATTGTTACAGCAGGTGCTCAACTTGGTGATTAGTTGGCCACTACTGTAGCACTTGCAGTTTCCATTTCGATATCAGATTTGTGTCCCTTGGCCCAGTGCCGTTCGGTTCAGTGCACATTGGCATACGTGGCTTGGTAATGTGGGTGGGAAAAGATGTCTGGCAGCTGTAATTTCCCCTGTGCACACTATCACCAAAGACTTTGTATTTTACAGATGGAGGAAGCCTTTTCGTTTGTGGCCTGAATAAAGATGGGCAATTGGGGCTCGGTCACACGGAGGATGTCTTGTATTTTACATCCTGCAAGTCCCTCATTGGCTGTCCCATCCAACAGGTGGCTTGTGGCTGGGACTTCACCATTATCCTCACAAGTGAGTTCACTGCTAGGGGAATCTTTGTCACCACCAAGGCTTTGAGTGAGAAGAGCACGATGGTGGTAATGCTGACTAAATGAAAGCCTCTTTGGGTTTAAAACACACACACAAATGCTCTCTCTGGTTGTCAAAGAAAGTTATGAGATGTCTTTTGCAAGGAGAGTTTAAACAGTAAAACTTTGGGCAGGAAAAAATTTTTTAAAAAATATATTTTTATTGATTTCAGAGAGGAAAGAAGGGGGAGAGAAACATCAGTGATGAGAGAGAATCATTGATTGGCTGCCTCCTGCATCCCCTCCTGGAGATCGAGCCCACAACCCAGGCATGTGCCCTTGACTAGAATCGAACCCGGGAGCCTTCAGTCTGCATGCTGACGCTCTATCCATTGAGCCAAACTGGCTAGGGCTGAGCTGATAAACCTTTGCCAGAGACTGGGGAATGAACTAGATCACCTTTGGTGGACACTTCCTGTCCCAGATTCATAATAGCTACACGGCTGGGCTAGGTGGACAGGAGTGCCTGCTGCGGTTACTCACAGGGGAACATTGTAGGAACGTGAGGAAATCAGAAGTTGCCACAACAGTGATGGTAGCTTTCCCCTTGCAAAATGTGAATATGATTGAACAGAACTGTTCTGTTTCTGTGAAGCCAGATAGCAGAATAGGATGTAGTGGGATATGGGCAAAGAGTTAATAGAATACAGTTGGTCCTCTGTATCCACAGGTTTCATATCTGTGGATTCAACCAACTGCTGATCAAAAACTGAATACCGAATGGTACATGTTGTTCTCTGCCTGGAACAGCCCCTCTCTTGTCTCTCTGGTGAACTCTTGTCCCGTCATTACAGCCCTACTAGGGTGTCTCCATCTCTCTTGTATGGAGGGGTTCCGTACTGTGTGTTGACTATGGTAGTAATTATTAGAATCTAAATAATCGCTATCATTTATGTAGTATATACAATGTTTTCAGTCAATGATTGGGACTTCAAGAATGCAGAGGGCCAACTCTATGCATTGTCCCATGCTATTTTATATAAAGGACTTGAATATCCTTGGATTTTGGTGTCTGCAAGGGGTCCTGGAACTGATCCCCTGCAAATACTGAGGGACCACTGTAATACTCTTGGGAATCAGTTGACAATAAATACTTTGTCAACTGACTTCTCCCTGGAAGTATTTATGCCCCATCGAGCTGGCCATTCTGGATTCAAAGGACCATCTATAATTTTTGACTAAAGTCCCTCTTTGTCCCGGTCCTCTGGCAACAGCATCTTCTGACCATGTCACCCACCAACCCCAGCCCTCCCTCAAACCCCTGTGGATTCTCATGCATAGCTCACATCCCAAGCTTTTTAGCACATGGCCTTCAATTACTGTTCCCCACCTATTCCTGTTGTGCCTTGGCTCTTAGTCTCCTCACTCCCTTTACTTTTCTTTCTCATAATACCGAATAGTACATGTTCTCTGCCTGGAACAGCCCCTCTCTTGTCTCTCTGGTGAACTCTTGTCCCGTCATTACAGCCCTGCTAGGGTGTCTCCATTCTCTTCTATGGAGGGGTTCCATACTGTGTGTTGACTATGGTAGTAATTACTAGAATCTAAATAATGGCTATCATTTATGAAGTGCTCATTGTGGGCCTATGTTGGGGTTTTAGGGAGTCATAGATAGCCCTCTCTTTCCTGTTCATATTTGGAACCACTTGTGAGAAAGATATAGAGACAGGTGGAGATCAAACTATTGGCTTTTCGCTGATAAAGGCTAATTTGGAGGACAGGGTTCATTGTCAGGCCAAGTGGTTCTTTGATCCAAACTTGTCCCCAAAACTCTAGGCCTTCCCCACAGTGGAAACCCTTACAGTGTGTCAGCTCAGCGTGCTGTGAAGAAGGTGCCAAGCCACACGTGTTCTGTTCTTCTCCCAAACTCACCAACGGTTAGGTTACCCCTTGTCTGCCAGAGAGCGGTGAGTATGGGAAAGGCAAGAGAAAGGTCTGAAGTGTTGAAATAATGGAAATTGTGTTACATGGAAACATGAAAAGTGGGGAATAAGTACCCTTCTATCCCAGCAGTGGGCCCTGGGCTGTGTTCCACACAGCCAATCTGTCACAGTTGGCAGTGCGAGGGATAGTCAGTGTAAGGCAGCCGTGCCCAGGGTTTTTATTCCCAGAGCAACAGTGAAAGCAGGGACCGTGGTTTGAATGTGCCGAAGCACAGGGCCCTCATTCCTTCCTCTCATTCCCTTCGCTCCTTCAGTGTTTACCCACTGGTCACAGATCTCTTACTACTTAAATTGTGACTTAAGTATTTGTATTTTGCAGAAAATGGTCGGGTTCTATCGTGTGGATCCAACTCCTTTGGTCAATTAGGAGTTCCTCATGGGCCTCAAAGATGTGTGGTTCCCCAGGCCATTGAGGTAAGGACATCACCTAATATGCACCTTGCCCGTGGCCTGTTAAAGAATTTCCAGGGTATTACAGTTATTCCTCCGCACACTGGCTGGGTCCTTGAAAGCTGAAAAACATTTTTTTTCTGAGAAAAATTACCTTGGGGGCATGAAGGTTGTGAGTGAAAGAAAAAAACCCCTCTGTTAGTCCTCATATACTTTATAAATTTTTGTGAAATAAAATAATAAAGGTTATATGTCTTATAAAGACATTAATGACTTTTTATAATTCTAAAATTAGTAATAATGGGAACTATATTAAAAACTGGTCCAGATAGAAGTGACTTACCTATCTATAGACCAGTGGTTCTCAACCTTCTGGCCCTTTAAATACAGTTCCTCATGTTGTGACCCAACTATAAAATTATTTTCGTTGCTACTTCATAACCGTAATGTTGCTACTGTTATGAATTGTAATGTAAATATCTGATATGTAGGATGGTCTTAGGCTAAGGTGACCAGATGTCCCACTTTTGGTGGCACAGTCCTAATTTTTAACAGCTTATCCCACACTCCGTGGCATTTTAAAGAAGTCCCGATTACTCTTTGTAATATTTTAAGTAATAATAAAAAAAAAGAAAAAAAGAAAAAAAAGACACCCCTCCCCCCACCCCCCGTCAGTGGTGTACCGTTTTAAATCTGGTCACCTTATCTTAGGCGACCCCTGTGAAAGGGTCGTTCGACTGCTGAAGGGGTTGCGACCCACAGGTTGAGAACCGCTGCTATAGACAGTAAACTAGGCAAATGATATAAGCCAGTGCTGTCTAATAGAAATATAATGTGAGCCATATATGTAATTTGAACATTTCTAATAGCATCTTTCAAAAAAAAAAAGAGAAATGGGTGAAATTAATTTTTAAAATAACTTTATTGAGACATAATTTACATACCATAACATTTACCCTTTAAAAATGTATGGTTTAGTGTTTTTTTTTAGTATTTTCACAGAGATGTGCAGCCTTCACCATGATCTAATTTTAGAACATATTCATTACCAGGAAAGAAACTATGTATCCAATAGCAGTCACAGCTTATTTTCCCCTCCCCTCAGCCCTTGACAATTACTAATCTATCTCTATGGATTGCCTATTCGGGGTGTTTCATACAAATGAAATTATACGATATGTGGCCTTTCTTTTTTTTTTTTTTATGTGTGCTTTTTATATCTGACTTCTTTCACTTTCACGTGATGTTTTCAAGTTTTATTTATGTTGTGGTATGAAGGCAAGATTAAATAACTTTTAAGTTAATCCAATGTATGCAAACTATTTTCATTTTATATGTCATTAATATACATTTATTCATGAGATATTTTATATTCTTTACTATATACTAAGTTGAACTCCGGTGTACATTTTTTACTTACGATATGTCTCTACTCAATCTAGTCACATTTCAGTTGTTCAGTAGTCACATGTAGCTAGAGGCTACCATATTGAACAGCTTGAGTATAAAACAGGACTCCTGGTCCTAGTTCAGAACTCTTCACTGCATCATACTTAAGATGTATAAATTTTGGTGCAGTTTATAGTGTAAGTGATCATAATAGGACTGTGGAATATTTTAAGAGAAATATGCTGGGATCCAAATTGAGTTTTGCCACCTAAGCTGCTCTACTCCTATCTAATTTCCTGAAACTCTGACTCAGAGTGGAAATCTTTTCAAGGGAGAGAGCTTGGTCTGCTTCTGCCATCTGCTGAATTACAGTTGCTGGTCTGCGGGGTATTACTTGGGTCATGGTTTCCATGGCGCTTTAGTCTGCTTGGGCTGCTCTAACAACATGCCATAGACTGGATGGCTTAAACAACAAGCATTTCTTTGTCATGGTTCTAAAGGCTGGGAAGATCAAGGCACCAGCAGATTGGGTATCTGGTGAGGGCCCATCTCCTGGTTCACAGACAACCGTCTTCCTGCTGGGTCCTTTCATGGCAGGAGAGGCAAAGGAGCTCTCTGGGATCTTTTTCTTCTTCTAATCCTTATCCAAGGGTATTTTTCCATTGATTTTCAGAGAGAATGGAAGGGAGAGGGAGAGACAGAAACATCGATGTGAGAGGGACACATTGGTTGGTTGCCTGCTGCACGTGCCCCAACTGGGGCCGGGGATTGAGCCTGCAACCAAGTTATGTGTGCCCTTGACCATAATCAAACCTGGGACCCTCAGTCCGAGAGCCAGTGCTCCAACCCCTGAGCCAAACCAGCTAGGGCTGGGAACCTATTATTAAAACCACCGCAAAACATGTTGGAGAGGACATCCCTTCACATACTTGGAAAGCATCATCAGAAGCGATAGCAGATAGGTTTGGCTTCACCTAAGGAGATAAATGTAACGGTGCAAAGATGGAACGGTGCCTGGGGAGGTGGTGAGCCCATGTGTCTGGAGGTAGGTGTTTGGTAGGGTTGGATGGCCACTTGGTGGAGTGTTGTGCATCGGCTCCTAGTATTGGATGGGGATTGGATTAACCCAACATGTGCAAACTAGAACCCTTGGTAAATAAAGTTTTATTGGAACACAGCCTCACCCATTTATTTATGGCTTTTATGTTACAGTGGCAGAGGAGAGTAGTGTGACAGAAACCATATGGCCTGCAATAAAATATTTACGCCCTAGCTGGTTTGGCTCGGGTGGGAGCACTGGCCCTCGGCCTGAGAGTCCCAGGTTTGATTCCAGTCAAGGGCATGTGTACATTGGTTGCAGGCTCAACCTCCGGCCCCAGTTGTGGCACGTGTGGCAGGCAACCAATCAATGTGTCTCTCTCACATCGATGTTTCTCTCTCTCTGTCTCTCCCCCTCCCTTCCACTCTCTCTGAAAATCAATAGAAAAGTATCCTTGAATGAGGATTAAAAAAAAAAAAAGATCCCAGAGAGCTCCTTTGGGTTGCGGGCACAGTCCCCAGTAGAGGGCATGCAGGAGGCAGCCAATCAATGATTCTCTCTCATCATTGATGTTTCTATCTCTCTCCCTCTCCCTGCCTCTCTGAAATCAATAAAAATATAGTAAAAAAATATATTTATAAAAAAAATATTCACTCTCTGGCCCTTTATAGGAAATCTTTTCCAACTGTTGTATTGGATGAACCTACAGGTCCCTCCATCTGTGAGGGCGTTGTGATATGGTATTTAAAAAGGTTTTTGTCTTTTAGGGATGCATGTGGAGGTGTTTATGAATGGGGGCTCTGAACCAATAGACACATAATGCGGGCCATGCTGCATTGCATTTGGGCATCAATTTCATACCAGTTTGGAGATGGATGATTCTGAGGACTCAATCCTTTTCTCTGTTTTGACAGCTCCTGAGAGAGGAGGTTGTTAGTATTGCTGCTGGACTGAGGCATGCATTAGCTGCTACAGGTGATCATTTTGCTTTTATTTTCTAAATAGATGTGTAATAAGGAGAAACAGAATTTTAGAAGAAGTCAACTATAAGGAGTAACTCAAAGTCCTCTTCTGCTGCACTTGGGATTAAAGGCAGTGATGTGAGGCCAGTCATGTGGGGAAGCCTGTAGCAGGTAGTGAGGAAGGAAACAAACATTTCCAGTTCTTTATTATGTTCTAGGCATGGGCTAGGCTCTCTTGATTTAATCAACACCTCATTTAATCCTCACAGCCGTGTGGTGATGTGAGTTACATTTTTATGTATGAAGAAACCGAGGTGCAGAGAGCTGAAGTGCTTGCCTAAGGTTCCACAGGGAGTAAGGTAGTGAAAGGTAGAGCTAGGGTCGGAGTCTAGGATTCCGAGGCCCACTTTCTTGGCTCTGATGGCACTAGTAGGATTTTAATGTTTATTGATTTCAAAGTTTCAAATGAGCTTGTCTCCTGAACCGTGAGAGGGCGATGGATGTAGGGCTGATGGTGTGTGAGGTTGAGGATGATGAGTCGAGAAGGACGGTGGCAGGTGGAAGAGCAGTGACTCTTTTCTCTCTCCCTTGCTCATTTTTCTGCTCCCACTCCTGGGCTGAAGGACAGTCCTAACCAGCTGTGGCAGCTGAGGCTCAAGCATTTGGTGAGTCCAGTTGTAGAGTGGGGAGAGGAGAGGAAGAGGCTGGTGTTGCACTGTGCTGATGGTGGTCTGGGGCTTAATGTTGATTGTACATAAAAATAATTTAGGTTTTTCTTTTGGAATAATTGTAGATTCACACACAGTTGTAAGAAATAAGATAGATCTCATGCACTCTTTTCCCAGCTTCTCCCAATAGTAACATCTTTTGTAACTGATGCTGCAGCACAACCAGGATGACTGGGTACAGTCAGGTTGCAGAACGGGTGCATCACCACAAGGACTGCTTGTCACACTCCCTACTTAGCTCTTGACAGCCACTCTTCCGTTTTCCATGTCTATAATATTGTCACTTCAAGAATATTATATAAATGGTATCATAGGGTATACAGCTTTCTCGTGTTGGGTTTCTTTTGCTCAACACAATTCTCTGGAGATTCATCCAAATTTTGAGTACCAAATACTACTGCTGAATAGTATTCCATGGTATAGAGGTACCACCATATTAGCTCAGGCTGCCACAACAAATCACACAGTCTGGGTGACTCACCCAACAGGAATGTATTTTCTTCCAGCTATGGAGGCGAGAATTCCAAGATCAAGGTGCTGGGAGAATTGGTTTCTGGTGAGGCCTCTGTTCCTGACTTGCCGATGGCTGCCTTCTCTCTGTGTCCTCACATGGCCTTTCCTTTATACACACATGGACAGAGAAACACCACTGGTATCTCTCCTCTACTTATCAGAACACCAGTTCTATCAGATTAAGATCTCACTTTTATGACTCATTTAACCTTTATTGTCTCCTTATAGGCCCTATTTCCAAATATAGTCACATTGCAGGCTAGGGCTTCCACATGAATTTTCGGGGGACATAATTCAGTCCATAACAACCACAGTTTGCTTAACCAGTCACCCATTGCAGAACATCTGGTTGCTTCCAGAGTTTGGCTATTAAGAATCAAGCTGTAAACATTTGTGGGCAAGTTTTTATGTGACCATAAATTTTCATATCTCTGGGATAAATGCCCAGGAGTGTGATTGCTGAGTTGTATGGTAGTAATTACAATTTTATAAGCAGTAGCTTCTCTTAGAAATTAGCAGGGTGGAGAATTGCCTATCATGGGTTTACTCCCCCTTTTCTGACCAACTTTCTGTGATTGCTAGACTTATATATACATTTCTGTCCAGTTACAAAGCAGCATAGCTTCTATTATGTGTTGATTAATTTAATCCTCCTCCCCACTCATTTTGTAAATATTTCTGCATGCATTTCTAAAAGATAAGGACTTTTTCTGAAAACATTATTAAGATATTTTTATTGATTTCAGAGAGGAAAGGAGAGGGAAAGATAGAAACATCAAGGATGAGAGGGAATTATTGATCAGCTACCTCCTGCACACCCCTTACTGGGGATTGAGCCTGCAACCTGGGCATGTGCTCTTGACTGGAATTGAACCCGGGATTCTTTAGTCCGAAGACCTGTGCTCTAGCCTCTGAGCCAGAATGGCTAGGGCTGAAGATTAGATTTTGATTGACTTGGTGGTAATTACTGTGACCAGTCATAAGACCCTTGAAGAAATAAGCTTCTCCATAATGCATGAGTTAACCGAGAATGAATTAGGAACCTTCCATAGCAGTAAAGTTCAAAGAACAATCTAGTCTTGTCCAAATAAGCATTTTTTTTTTCTTTTCAATTGGGAAGCAAGTGGCATCGTGTTCCAGTGGGGAACTGGTTTGGCATCATCTGGACGGCGATTGTGCCCTGGGCAGACCCTCCCACTGTTTTTGACAGCAAAGGAACCGAGCAGAGTGACAGGTAAGGCCCTAATTTCTTCCGAGTCTTGTATGGATTCTTCATTGAGAAGTAGAGCCACAGGCATGCAGGAAAAGGATGAATGGAGTTTTGCTTTTGGTATTTCTTGGTCTCTGTGTCTTAACTCTCTCTGTTGGTGGGTCTGTTAGTCTTGTTGGGATTTTTGTGGACCCAATAAAAGCATCTCTCTTCACTGCCATAGTTTGGAACTCACTGAGAGGTAGATGCAAGTCAGGTATGTGGAGATCACAGTAGCTCTAGAACTATTCACAGGTAGGTTGGAAGACGTGGCTTAGATGTGAAGGAATAGTGTGTAGCAATAGTAAACCTCTAAATTCTGAATCCCAGGTCGAGTTTACCTACTAGGCACTAGAACAGCTGCATAGATTCAGCACACTAAGCTGACAGCACAGCTGAGAACACACGAGGAGGCACCCTCTCTTCAGGCAGCATATCCTAAGGGGAGCACCCAGAAGGACTTTCCCAATTCCTTCTCCCAAAGGAAAGCAGGAGCCAGTGCGGATGCAGAGAGGGAGGCAGGAGTGTTCCCCGAGGGAAATCTCTCTACATGGGCACATGTAGTAAATGATCTTCCCACAGGTCTGTTGGTCCGTGTTTTGTTGGCCAGTTGTCTGTAGGACTTTTTCCTTTTCTCTCTTTCATGCTGGGACTCATTTTCATTCTATTCTCTTCCTCCCCCCCTTCCTTTCCTCTGCTCGGCGCTCACTTTGTGGGCCTTGGTTTGTATATAGCACCATGTCTTCTTCTTCCTCTTCCTGTCTCACTCTCTTACTTTGTGACCCAGTCTACTGATGGTTGGCTGTAATGAAACCTTTAAGGAAACCTCTTTCTACTGTCCTCTAGCTTAGAACAAAGGGATTTTTAGAAGGTGGTAGGAAGGGGGGAAAGAAAAGGGAAGGGTATAGTGGGGATGATGTACAAGATGTTGGGTTCATTCTGACTTTCCCAAGTCCTACAGGCTCTCCCCTTTTTCCTGGGGGTGAGGTTAGCCACCTGAAGGGTTAAGTTGGGGAGGGAGCAGGAGGCACTAGATGCTGGACAGGCAGTCCACTTCCCATGACATTGGAAACATTCAGAACATGAACTCAAGCTTCCCAAACATTTTTTCCCTGCCTCACCAAGGTATTTACTGCCCCCTCTTCCGTGCCTGCGGGCACACTTTTACCTCTATCTTTCCCCTCTGTTCCCTCGGGAAGATCCTGCTAATTTTTAAGGCCTAGCTCAGGTACAGCTTTCTAAGTAAAGGCTTCCCCTCTTCTTGCCTCTGTCATATTTTCTCATGTGTGGATAGCTCTGTATATTGTATTGTTATGAGTTGTTTGTACAATCTTTTCCACACACTAAAGATTCTGCTTTCTATTTTAGCAGAGAACTGTACCTAGAAGGAATTAGAAATGCTGTCCTGTATTTGATTTGAACAACCTGTTTGAGATCTGCTCGGGGTACAGCTTAGATTCAGAGTTGAATTGGGGGAGCTTTCTGATGCAAAATTAGATCAGGTCATCAGCTTCCTGCCCTTAAAGTCTTTCCTTTTTCATCCCCCCCACCTTACCTCACCTCCAGCAGTTCTGGAGCTGGGACCCTGGATGTCCCTCCTCCATTGGCCACCAGGGGACCAGCGCTTCTTCTCTGGTGAACGTGGCAGAAATGTCTGGCGTGTCCCTTTCTCACTCCACAAGATACTTTAAGGTTGAGGGGCAGTTCATGAAGACCCTAGTTAATTAAGCAGACGTGGCAGAATAAAAGAGTTACAGAACGACTGAATTTCTCTAGCAGAGTGGATTGGAATTATACCTTGTCAGTAAAGGCAGTGTGATTAAGGGAGGAAAGTGTTGAGTTTGGAGATGGAAGGCAGGTTGAATTCTAGTTTTCCTGTGTATTGTTAGGAAGCCTGGGTGTGTATTTTAGTGCCTGCATGCGATAGTAGCTAAATGTATGAGATGCCATTTTTCTAGGCCCCCTTAGTGGACAGAGCTAGGGAACATATTTATACTTGCACACAACCTAAATCATTTCACCTGTCTCTACTAGAAACCATGAGTCTACCCTGATTTCTCCAATGGCAACCCAGTATTGCATGGTCAGTGATAGCCTTCCATCTTTTCATATGTGTGTCTTTCCTCTCCTCTCTGATAGTGAGAAATCTGGCTCCTTTATCCCGCTGGTAGGTAGCCAGTTTCCCTACCACGTTAGCCATCTTCTTGACAGTGCTCTGGTTCAGACCTGCCTGCACTGGCTGAGAGGTTCTTCCAGGTCCTGCTAGTGTTCTCAGCACCCCCTTCTCTTCCCTGTTTATGCTATTGTAAACGTAATTTCAAAATATTTTATTTATTTATTTTTATTTTTTTTCAGGCCTAGAGAGTTCTAAAGCAATATGTGTTGTTGCTGGATCAGATCACTCAGCTGCATTGACAGGTAGGTACCAGCTCTTTTAGTTTAATGTGCCATCACAGTTCTGTATGTTTCTTCTTTAAGTGGTGATGATATTGGGGTACCAGAGGGAAGAGCACAGACTTTGGAGGCAGAATTCTGTTGTCATCACTCATGTGATCTTAGGCAAGTCACTTTCCCTCGTGGGACCATTTCCTTGTCTATGAAATAGTTCATGGGTAGTTTTGAGAACTAAATATGATAGTACATGTAACACATCCATATGAGCTTGCTTCCTTTTCTCTCATTTTGTTTTCTCAATTGTACAATAGGGATAAGAATATCTTCCTTTCATGGTAATTGTGATTGTCAAATCATTAACTAGCAGTAAATTTATATGTGACATTTTGTTATCTTATACATTTAATCTATTTAATTTATTAATCTTCCCCCATCTAATCTATTTAAATGTCTAATATGATATATAAACTCTCTAGCTATCCTCTCTTTCAAATCCATATATCTCCCTTCTTGTTCTTTCTATATTTATCTATTTTATTTAACTATATGTCTCTATTTTTATTGATATTTTATCTTTGTGTCTTCCTAATGTATCCATATATCTGTCTAAATCTAGTTATGTATGTTTTTCTAATCTACTTTGTATTTTTACTTATTTCTCTATTCCATATCTTTGATCTGTTCCTTTAACCTTTTTTCTCTCTCACACTCTATCTGTCTAGCTATACATCCATCCATACATTTGACACATCCAGTCAATACAGTATTTTCTGGAAAGTGAAGGTTATCTCTTCAAAAGGTTATCTTTTTCAAAGCCCAGATTCCTCTGCCCCCTGCTGGTAGACTGGAGACTACTAGTATAGCTCTGAGAAATTTATTTTGGTTAAGACCTTGCACAGAGTAAAATGTGTTACATTTTTAAGCAAAGGGAAATGACTTTCACGCATAGTGTTTTATGTGGAAGTTGAGGTATGTACATAGTATATGTAAATGAATTCATATTAATTTCTTCAACATCAGATTTGCAATGCAGCCCCACTGAGAAGCTGTTATTGTTTCTAAAGTACAGAGACATACTGTAAGAGCTTAAATACTTTACAAACTCTGAACTACATTTAGTTTGTTACATAATGAAGTTAAAACAGCCAAGAAAAGAAATACCTACTTTTAGCCTGTGCTTCATGTTTAGCTAGATCTGTACATATATGTTGAAAGAGTTGAGTTGGAGGCCCCAGGGCAGGAAATGACTAGTTCATGCCCCACAGTCAATGAGGTTGGGGAAGGTATTCTTTTCTGAGAATAAGAGTAGGCTAAGAGATGTTTCTGCTCTGTTCTAATTAATTTGAAATGGCTGGCATTATACAAATCTAGAGATTCTTTAATTGCTTATAATACCAATTTCTTAAAAAAATCATGCAATTTGTAAAGTTACTTTTTCCATATGTGGAGCACTTTTATTTTGGTGTTTTTAAAACAGATGTTAAAGTATTTATTTTATTGAGATGTAACTCATGTATAAAATTCCCCTTTTTAAATTGTACAATCTAGTGATTTTAGTATATTCACAAAGTGAATTGTTTTTGGATATTTTAAAAAAAGATTTTTAAGTTGATTTTTAGAGAAGAAGGAAGAGGATAGAAAGAAACATAGATGTGAGAGAGAAACATCGATCAGCTGCCTCCTGTACCCCCTTACCAGGGCCTGAGCCAGCAACCTGTGACGGTGCCCTGCCCAGAAATGGAATCGGCAGCCTTTCAGTGCCTGGGACGATGGCCAACCAAACTGCAAAATCAGCCAGGGCTGTTTTTTGATATTTTTAATGTCAGTTAAAAGTTGTCAAGATTAATATCCCTCTTTCCTCGTCTAGTTCAAGCTTTTAACACGTTGGGTTTTGTTCAGTGCTCTTGAGACCTTTTTTTGGAGCTGTAGGTTATGTAATTATTTGACATTGCAGCGGACTTGCATTTTGCAACAGTGTCATGATCCACATGTGGAAGGCCTTCTGTTTGCAAAAAGATGGTTTAGACTTACTAAGGTAAATAGAAGCTTATTACAGACACAGGCTCATGGCCAATGGCATCTTGGTAGCTAACCAGGCCATTTAATGACTTGAGACTTATCTGAAGGTCTCCTCTGTCTTCTTGCAAAGGATCATATTTTGCAAACCCTGGTGAAGCCCGGAGAGGCTGCATGAAATTTACCATAGAAGTGCAGAATGTCAGTGCCGCAAGGTCACCTGGGTGACAAAGAAGCTGCGCGTATTTACACTCCCTCATTTTAGACTTGATGAAATAGCGGCCCGGGATGTGACGTGCCCAATGTCAGAGCGACAGAGCAGCCGATCAAGGCCTTGAATCTTGGTCTAATGCCCTTTACTGATACTGTTTGGCTTTTGATCAGTTTTTGAGACTATACCAGAGTACGCTAGGGCAAGCAGTACTGTAACACTTTATTGGAAGGTCACAAAATGCAGGGGAGGCAGACCTGGCTTCTTTATTCTGCTGACTCCTCATTATCCATATGATCTTGAAAGTCATTTAACATCTTGGAGCCTTGGTTAATTTATCGTGTAGAAGAGTGCTGTCTAGTAGAAATACAATGTGAACCATCTTTCAAAAACTAAAAAGAAACAGGTGAAATAATTTTAGTAATACACTGTACTTAACCCCGCATATCCAAAATATTATTTCAATGTGTAATCAATATGGAAGTTAATGAGCCTGCCTCCCTCCCTCCCTCCCTCCCTCCCTCCCTCCCTTCCTTTTCTTCCTTGCAGTAAGTCTTTGCAATCCATTGTGCTTTTTTGTCTTACAACACATTTCAGTTGGGATTAGCCACATTTTAAGTGCTCAGTAACCATGTGTGAGGAAACATATAGAACCTTAGAACATTAGGGTTGGAATAGCCCTTAGAGATTACCAAGGGGGTTGCAAATTATAGATTCATGGTCCAATTATAGCCCATGGCCCAATTTTGTTTGGCTTCCAGTTAAGTTCCCCCCATTGTTGGAAGTATTACAGATGTCGCCCTCTTGTCTCCCTCCATTGCCCTCCTCCACCCAGATCCTGCCCTGCCCCAGGCCTTCAGGTCTGTGTCCATGGGTAATGCATATCTTCTATCTATAATAACAAAAGCATTATGTGCTAATTAGGCTGGATGACCTTCCCAATGAAGCTGGGGTTGCGAGGGAAGCCCGGGTCCTGGGTGCCTGCTGGGTGCCAGAGGGAAGCCCAGGTCCTGGGTGCCAGAGGGAAGCTGGTGCCACAGCTAGAGGAAGGAAAGCCTACTCTTGCATGAATTTCTTGCACTGGGCCTCTAGTATGCATTTAAGTTCTTTGGTTAATCTCAAAAATTTTTTTGAACCCGAATGCCTTTTAGACAGGCATGTGCCCTCTGGTTTGCCATAGTTGCCAGCCAGTCTCTCTTGTTACTGGTGTCATCAGTCATATTGTTTGTCTTTCTAGACCCGTGGTTCTCAACCTTCCTAATGCCGCGACCTTTACTACAGTTCCTCATGTTGTGGTGACCCCCAACCATAAAATTATTTTCGTTGCTACTTCATCACTGTAATGTTGCTACTGTTATGAATCGTAATGTAAATATCTGATATGCAGGATGTATTTAGGCGACCCCTGTGAAAGGGTCATTTGACCCCCAAAGGGGTCGAAACCCACAGGTTGAGAACCTCTGTTCTAGATCAGCCTCCAGTGTTCAGCTGGTGAAACTAAGGCTTAGAGAGGAAGTGATTGTCCAAGGTCAATAGCTAGTTAGCAGATCCAAGAATAGAAGCCACTTGACTCTGAATGTGCTCTTTCTCTGTTAAATCACCAAGTCAGTTACATTCCTGCTTATATCACAGGATTACCGTGAAGTTCAAGTGAGCTGAAATGCCACACGGACGTGATGTGGTAGTATTATATATTGTCTGCTCGACAGGGCATATTATGAAATCTTAAGTTTAAAAAGCAGACAAATCAGACAAAGACAAACACTACATGATTTCACTTACATGTGGAATTTAAAAAACAGTCACTGGATGTAAAGTATAGCATAGGGAATGTAGTCAATAATGTTGTAATAACTATGTGTAGTGCCAGATGGGGTACTAGACTTATTGGGGTGATCACTTAGTACATAAATGTCTAACTACTAAGCTGTACCCCTGGAACTAATTAAACATTGAGGGTCAACTGTAATTGGAAAAAAATTTAAAACAAAAGTGTAAGCTTAAATAATATTTTTTAACGTGTTACATTAAAAAGTTAATTTATTTTCTTCTAACAAAAGGTAATGCAAGCATATAGTTTATTTATTATTATTACTTTAATATGTTTTCATTGATTTTTTGAGAAAGAGGAAGGGAGAGGTGTAGAAGGATAGAAGCATCAATGAGAGAGAAGCATCATTGCTTGGCTGCCTCCTGCATGCTCCCCAGGCCCACAACCTAGGCATGTGCACGGACTGAACTGCTGAGCCACACCGGCTGGGCTGCAAGCATAGATTTTAAAAGCTATAGAACATAGAGAAATAATCTTTCACATGGTAGATGTTGAATAAATATTTGTTGAATGAATTAATGGAAAAATAAGTTCACACATTTACCATTCCTTGACAAATTACTGTGAGTATTTGGCTTTGTTTCCTGTTTAGAGAATTTAAAAAATCCTATATTATGCTGTATATGAAATTTTCATCTTGCTTTGCTCTACTCAATATTGTAGCATAAAAATAATACAACTTCTTTGAACCACTTTTTTTTTGAATCTTGTGTTCTTTTCCATCATTTTGGACTAATGTTCCGTCACCTCTTTTGTCCCTCTTCTGCTTGTTTAAGATTCAGGAGAGCTGTATGTTTGGGGAAGCAACAAGCACGGGCAACTGGCTTCCAAGGCTGCTTTCCTTCCTGTGCCCCAGAAAATAGAAGCACATTGTTTTCAGAATGAAAAGGTCACTGCTGTGTGGAGTGGGTGGACACACCTGGTTGCTCAGACAGGTAAGAGAGCAGCAGAGAATTTGTGGTCAGTAGGAGTAGCTGTGCTGGACAGCTGTCTTAGCAGCTATGAATGGTCAGGATTAAGTAGGTTGGTTTTTACTGATGAAAAGCTTTTAGGATCAGGGAGAGGAGATACCAAGAATTTGGTTCTGCAGTCGGCCAGGTATGTGACTTTTCCTCCCTGGATCACAGGTTTGCACCCCAAAAAGCAAGGCTGGATTAGGTTATTACCTTCTCTGGCCCCAAGAGTGTATGAAATTTTGGAAGGAACCCATTGCAGCTAGCATCACCCAGACATTTGTCCAGGCTGTTGGGGTGTCTGCCTTGTCATAGCTACAGAGATGACTCTCTGCCGTTGTTTGTATGGAAAATACAAAAATGAATAAATAGTAGAACAAGAATAAACTCTGTGTTTCGCAGACTCACCACTGTAAACCTACTTTGCCAACCACTGTAACTTCATGATTGAGGCAGGAGCATTATTTTGAGTCCTAGCTGGCATGGTATTTTTTTTCAAAATATATATTTTATTAATTTCTTACAGAGAGGAAGGGAGAGAGATAGAGTTAGAAATATCGATGAGAGAGAAACATCGATCAGCTGCCTCCTGCACAGTCCCAACTGGGACTGTGCCCGCAACCAAGGTACATGCCCTTGGCTGGAATCGAACCTGGGACCCTTGAGCCCACAAGCCGACGCTCTATCCACTGAGCCAAACCGGTTAGGGCTGGCATGGTATTTTGATTAAAAATTTTATTAAACCTAATAAACTATGTACATTGATTCAGACATCTCATATACTCCCTCACATGTTATTTTCTCATGTCATGCCACCCAACTTTTGACATTAAAATTTATTTTTTTAATATATTTTTGATTTTAGAGAGGAAGGGAGAAAGAGAGATAGAAACATCAATGATGAGAGAGAATCATTGATTGGCTGCCTCCTGCCCCCTCCCCACCGTGGGGATGGAGGCTGCGACCCAGGCATGTGTCCTGGTCGGAAATCCAGTGGTGCCCTCTTAGTTCATAGGTAGACGCCGACTCATTGAGTCACACTGGCCGGGCCAGCTTTTGGCATTTTTATCTTTTCTTTGAGGCTTCATTTTGGTTTCATCCTTCCTTTAGGGCAGTTCTCCTTTCCTGGTCTTCATATTTCTGGCTTTGTTCTTGAGGTTCCCCCCTTCCTGTGGCCTTTCCTCTTTTCTGCCTTTCTAGAGCTCCTGCAGGTGGATAATTTGTAATTCTTAAGATCCTTTATCAGAGTCAAGGCCTCTGAATTTCAGGGCTTCTCAGGAGTCACCTGGCCTGCTCTTTGCCTGCTTATGAGCTACATGATTCTCTAGACTCCCAAATATCTGGTGACCGGTACTTTCTGGCTTTTATAGGTTTTTCCGGTCAGCTTTGGTTATCCATGGGAAGTCACACATACCACACATTGGAACACACAGACCTTGACTTAGGAGTATTCATAGATGGGATGCTTTTAATTGGTCTTAAAAAAAAAAAGACAATCACTGTGGAACTGAGGCCTATATGACTAAGGTGTATAATAAACTTTCCATGTAATAAACTTCAGAGGACGCTCTAAGGAAAGCGTGCTATTTATTTGGAGGAGAAATCATGATTCTCCTTAAAAAGGTTCAGACGACTTAAAAATTGACAACATCTACATTTTTCTTAAAACTCACTGAGCATAATAGCTGCTTCTTTGTATAACTGTTAATATCTTTCTTTTCCTGCAGACAGTGAGCTCTGTGAGGGAAGGTACCCCATTAGTCCTGCTCATGTCTGTATCTCTACTGCCTAGTAAGGGACATATTCAGTTCCTGCATCTAACTGTGTCTCGTTGAAAGAGGCAAAACACATTCAAGTGCGTATGCAGCAGGGTGGACGGACAGCTAGGATTTCTGACTCTTTCCTTGGACTCGCTGGTTCGTGAACAGAAGGCCTTCGTTTGTCTCTTTGGATTCAAGAGGCCAAGCACATCAGTCATTGTTTCATCGGAACCTATTGAGCAACGTTCTTTATAAACCGTAGAGAAGCAGGAGAGAAGACAGGGCCCATGCCCTCCCACTAGAATGTTTAGACAGGCTTAAGTCCAAGAATATAGAGACGGAAGATTTTACCATCCATGCATCCATGAACCCATCGTACAAATGGCGAGGGTCTGTTTACATACCATGTTTTGTATTAACATATGAACCCTGCCCTCAAGGAGCCCGCTGCTCACTGGAGACAGACCTGTTATGAAATGTTAGCACATTGCAGTATGAGACATGCAACAGCGGAGCCAAGTAAGGCGTGCAGAAGCAGCATAGAAGCTAGCAGTCCTATGAGTAATAAATAGGTGGGTGTTTTGTGTTTAGTCAGTCTGCAAAGAATTGCAGTGTAGTGAAATACACTTACTACCAAATGGCAGTGAGTTTGGTTGAGTCTGTCAGTAAACTCTTTAACTAGTTAGGTAGCTGACTAATGAAAGACATAAAGATGCCGCTTCTTTGATTCCAGCGGTGGCACATTGCAACTGATGCTGCTTTCCACCCCTGGGCCAAAACCTGACCCTCGGGGTGGGAGGTTGGAACTCGCGCTGTGGCACTGTTGAGTCACACAGCTTCAGGTCCCCACCTCCACTTGGGAGCATGATTTTTTGGTCCTGTTTCAGCTGTTTAATTAACTTGTTAACTCAGATCGGTTGTTTATGTGCGCTGTCACTATCCCCTTTCTCCTAAGTCCAGAGTGGTTAGGAGCTGGGATGTGTGCATGTCCTGGCGGTTGTGCTGAGTTTTGGGTGAATGAGAGTCTGCTGCTGTCTGACTTGCCAGTGCTGTGATCCATCTGGCAGTAGTGGAAGCTTTGCCCGGGCCCAGTGTCATTGAGAAGAAACACCCAGGGCTTCCAGTTTCATCAGACTCGGCCATTCATAATGGGAACAAGATTGGCTCACTTGGTCAGAAGCAGCTCGTTAGTGGAACAAGGAGTTATTTGACTGTAGTTGTTTTCACAAGCTTCAGTGGCAGATTGTTTCCAGGACCCACCTGCAGGCCACGTTAGCTCCCAGGCTCCTGCGGGAAGGCACTGATTGTGTGATGTTGATTAAAGAAGAGTTTGTACTATCTCTGTCCAGGATGAGAGGAAGGGAATGGACTCTGCTTTTCCCCTTTTCCATAGGCCGTAGACCAGTGATTCTCAACCATGGGTGATTTTGTCCCCCAGGGGACATTTGCCATGTTGGAAGACATATTTGGTTGTCACAAATAGAGGTGCCACTTGCATCCAGTGGGTGGAGGTCAGGGTGCTGCTAAATATTTTATGATGCAAGAGCAGCGCCCCTCAACAAAGCAATACCCAGCCCCAAATGTTGGTTGTGCCAAGATCAAGAAACACTGCCCAAGACTGGCATCCCCAGGGTAGGTGCTTAGTGAGGCGGCTCACATGGTATCAGGACGACTACAGTTTGTCTCTACAGGAATCAGGATGCAGTCTCTGCCCTTCCCCCTCAGGAGTCTGGTGCCTGCCTGCAGTGTTTGCGATGGAAAAATACTTTTCTCTGTTAGTCAGAGGCACTTGGAAAGAGTCCCAGCGAACCTGTTCTAATCTGGGAAAGTTGGCTAGGGTACCTGTGTCTCAGGCTGGCGGAGCTGCATTCTAGAAACCTTTTCCAGGCTGCGTGATGTCCCTGATTGCTGTTCCCAGGAACTTTATGGGACCCCGGGGTGGTTTTACGCAGGCTCAGGGACCTGCAGCCATCTTATCCAGATTCATGATTTCCTGGCCTGAGGTGCTGCTAGTGACAGCTGGATGGCAGATCTGGGTGCCTTCCTAGTTGGTGACTTTGGCTAAATCACTTCACCTGTCTAGGCTTCAGTTTCCTCATCTCGCAAGCAGAATATGCAAACGTGCCTGCATCCTACGAGGGGGCTGCCGTGAGGGTCAAATGAACAAATCTGTGTGAAAGATCGCTAATTGTAAAATACTGTGTGTGCATGTAAGTGAGAGGTGCCTGAGGTTGGGATATGGAGTATATTGAGGAGGTAGCAGTTAGACTGCTGTTTCAACAAGGTCTCTGCAGAACTGGAGATACCAGCTTCTCCTGAGGACTCCTGAGCTGGCCAGGGCTGCAGTGCTCCGTCCCAGCTCTCACAGGCAGTTTCTCAAAGCCTTTCATTACATGCAGCGGGCAAGTGGCCCTTTTATATTATCAAGTTTGGAAGAGCTTTGTGGCCTCACAGGTAATTTTCCATGTTGAAATCTCTGTTCACACTCTCGTTCCCTTTGCATCCCAGTTGGTAATGGTTTACATTTATTTGTATTCTTATTTGTTTAATGTCGTGACTGTAAATTCCAGGAGAGCAGTGTCTGTTTTATTCATGGCTGTGTCCTCAGCACCTGGCAGAGGCCTGGCGCTTAGTAGATGATTAGTAACTAATTGCTGAATGAGTGAATAAATGGCAAGGTGGAGAGAAACACGGATTTTGTAGTCAGACAGGCCTGTGTGTGATCTCAGCTTGGAGAGGCTGTGGGCAGTGCCATCGCTTGCATCTCTGTTGCCACCATGGAGCTGCTGTCACCTCTGGCCTGGCTGGATCCGCAGAGGCCTCTGACTGGTGTCCTCATCTTCCCACACTCACTTCCTCTTCCCTCCAGTCTGTTCTTTGTACTTCCATTGGAAGATCCTTTCAAACCGATTGTGTCACATTCCAGTGGCTTCCCATTGCTCTTATGGTAAAAACAGTCCGTAGTTGCCCTACAAGGCCTTCTGTGGTCTGCCCGCTGCTTCCCTTTCCAGCTCTTGATCTCTGGCCGATCTCCACTCTGGCCTTCCCTTCGTACCTTGAGTGCATCATGCTTGTCCCACTGTTGTGCCTTTGCACCTGGTGTTCCCTCCGTTTGGCACACTTATCCCTTCATGTTGACTTAGTTATGTCCTTTTTTTTATTTTCAGACTTCAGCTTAGTCATCACCTCCTCAGGGAGGACTTTCCTTGACATCTCTGACTAATCCCTTTTCCCTTTTCCCTGTTCTCAGAGCACTGCAACCTCTCCTTTGTGCTGTGTTTTGTAGCATTCTATGACTAATTGCCCCTCCCACTAGACTGTTAGCTCCATGAGGGCAGGGGCCACGTTTGTTTTCCTGGCATTGTATTGTCAGTGCGTAGGAAAACATTTGGCACATACAAGGTAGGTACTCAGTAAATGTCAGACAAATGAATAAACCTAACTTCTCTGAGCTCGTTTATTTTTTTTCATTGGGAAAATGGAGTGGCATTGCTGACCTCGTCTGAGCACTAACTGAGATGCTTGCAGCATCCAGCTCAGGACTGTGCTCCTGTGCCAGTTCAGTACAAATGCCCTTCCTCTGCCCTTTGAAACTCTGGAGCCTTCTGGGGGTCAGATGTCGGTATCTCCTCTCTCTGGCAGAGGGCTCGGAGAATATGAATGTCTCTGGATAGGTAGCAGGTTGATTCAGAACTCTCCTGGAGGGTGCAGGAAGATGAGTGCTTAAAACTGCTGAGTGCTGATTGCTGGTGATTAATTAGAATCTCAAGAGAATGACTTCCATGAGTTCGGAACCTTAATGCGGTGTTGGTGGGCATGTCTGGAGCCTGGTTGCTTTCGGGATGCTGAAGCTTTCCCTGAGCCACGTCCCAAGGTAGTGTGTGGTCTCACAAAAGCTGTGGATTGAGAGTGCAAATACAGAGCACGGTGCTTGACATTCTGCGGTTTCTTCAACGTCCCCTAAAGTCCTAGAACCTTAGACGTTTTAGAGAATCAGATGGAAGAAGAAACTTCCTTACTTTGCAAATGAAAAGACTGAAACCAAGAGGAGAGAAAGTGACTTTATGGCAGCATTTAAGCTAGAATCCCTTTCTGCTTTTCAGTAAAACTTTTCCTTCCCATCACTGTCCTCCTGGTTCTTGGTTCTATTCTTTAGTTGAGATGTTTTTTATTCTTTTCTCTAATGTGAGGAATTGATGACATATGTGGAAGGGACCAGTCTCCTTTCTTCACGTGTCACAGATTGAGAAATATTTGACTGCATTTGATGTCTAAGCACTAGTGAAATTCAAATTTAGCCATTGATTCACACTAATCCAAGGTTATAAATATACACTTAATGCTGGTTTTCTTTTCCTTTTTTTCCCCCCACCAAGATGCATTCTAGAATGGGTGACAGTGGATATCACTCCATCTTCTTTGGGGCCATATGTCATGAAACCTCAGCCGAGCTCAGGGAGGTTCTGACCTCATGGGCTTTATTTAAAGCAGGTGGTTTGGAATTCATGATGTTTGTGCTTTCAAACTTTGAAAACCCAAATTTTGAAAGTCAAACCAAGCCCAAAGGACTATTTTGAAATGGACAATTTTTACTTATTATTGAAGTCATTCGTTTTTATTCTAGAATCCCTAGAATGTCAGAATGGATGGGAACTTAGAGCTCAGCTGGCCTGACCCCTCAGTTTAGAGATGGGGAAACTGAGAACTGAAGAAGGGGAAGCACAGGGAGTGAGGGAAGGAGCCAGGACAGAACACAGGTCTTGTGGCTCTCAGTCCAGTGCCCTGACCCCTTGTCACCTTCTCTCTAGAGATGATGAGGAAGTGAGGGTGACTTAATCAGTCACACCCAGGGTCCTGAACAGGAATAATAGTTCCTTCTGTACATTAAGTTCTGCTTTGAGAAAACACTGAATCTTACCTGAAATTCATAGCCATAGATTCCCTTAATGGATTTGTGTGTGGAGTAGAAACCAGGAGATGGTGCCCCAGAAGTGAGGGTCAGAAAGCAATCCAGGATTCACAGTAGCAGCTGCATTTCCATCTATAATACACTAGAGGCCCAGTACACAACATTCGTGCACTGTGGGGAGTCCTCAGCCTGGCCTGCGCCCTCTTGCAGTCCGGGATCCCTTGAGGGATGTCCATCTTGCTGCCTTAGGTCCGCTTTCCACATGGATGTAAGCTGGCAAGCAGATAATCCCTGAGGGGTCCTTAGTGCTGCTATAGAGGCAGGAGAGACTCCTGCCACCGCCGCTGTGCTTGCCAGCCATGAGCCCGGCTTCTGGCTGAGCGGTGCTCCCCCTGTGGGAGTGCACTGAACACCAGGGGCAGCTCTTGCATTGAGCACCTGCCCCATGGTGGTCAGTGCAGGTCATAGCGACTGGTCGTTCTGCTGTTTGATTGATTTGCATATTAGCCTTTTATTATATAGGATAGCAAGTCACAGCTCTTGTGGACCACTTTTATCACATCAAGTTCTTTCACATCCATTTCCTCATGTGAAGTTGGCAAAATGGGTGTTTATTATCCTTGCTGCACAGACAAGGCCCTGATTGGTTAGCTGCATTGCCCTGATTCAGATCAATGGGCAGAGCTAAAACTTGAAACTGGTCTTTTGTCCCCAAGGCTGCTGCTCTGATTCCAAGTTGTGTTTGTCTCAGCATATTCTAACTCATTAACAGAACATCGTTTACTCTTCCAAGAAGCGTCTTTCTCCAGCTTTTGCCAGTAACTTTCTCAAGCAATAAGGAAGGTGATTCTTAGTTACCCTTGATTCTTCAGCTGGTGTTTGTGGAGTGCTCACTTACATGTCTATAGCACTGTGCTACAGAATACAAGGGAATACACAATCCACAACTACCTTCAAGAAGCTTATAGTTGGGTGAACAAATTAAATATTTAGTGGAAGAATAAAAAAGAATGTGATAAAGAGCGAGAGGAGTGGCTCCGACACTAAAAGTACTAGGGTTTCAGAGGAAGGAGAGATCAGTGTGGGTGAGGGTGTGAAATCCTTCTGGAAGGTCACATTTGAAGGGGAGGACAGTTTCTGACTTGGATCTGTTGCTGTCTTTTTGTCCTCTGGCAAGACATAAAATTCTTTGGTCTCCTTTTCCCCATTTGGGCAATAGGAAGTTGTAGATATAATAATTTTTAAGGGCCATTCCAGGTCTGAAATTCTGTCATTCATATATATATATATATATATATACACACACACACACACACACACACACACACATAAAACTGGCCTAAGGAAATAATTAGGGATGTTAAAATATTAAGAATATTGCCATCCATTGTAACCTAATTTATAATGATAAAAACAAATGCATGGAAACAAATGTGACTGTAGGGAGATTAGTTAAGTAAACTGTGGTACAATCACATGTTGGAACATATAGCTATTAACTAGAATATTTTAGAGTGGTAGTCAATGACAGAAATATGCTCCTGCTATATAGTAAGTGAAAAGAGTACATTATAATAACTTACCACACCATAACTTCCATTTTTCAAAAAAGGATGTTTGCATAGAAAAGACTAGAAAAAAATATGCCAGAATATTATCTCTGATTGGTAGGATTATGAATGGATTTTCTTTTCTTTTATATTTTCTATGCAGACTATATAATTTTCAGTTTGATTATATCCCCCATAAATGTTAAAGTTAATGAATAAAATTGCCCCTCAATACACGGATGGCCTTTTGCCACCCATTCCTGTGTATGAGTCCTTGACGGGTCACTTCCACTGGCCTCAGTTGGGAGGTTGCATGGAAAAGAAGCAAGAGACTGTAGAAGGAGCCAGGGAAGCAGGCATCTATTTTTGGCCCAGTTGTGAGTCAGCTTTGTGACCTCAGTCAAGTCCTTTCTAAATGTCCCCGAGCCTTGGTTTCCTTGTCTGAAGAGAGGAAATAGAGGTCACAAAAGGGCTCCAAGATATACTTGCTTATAAAGATGGAGAATTTCTCCACTGGCGTGGAACCTGCTCAGAGGCCTCATTGGTTCCTGGAGCCTGGTGTCCTTGCTTTCTCTCCTGCTCCTTTGCACCTGGGCAAGCCGATTTCTGTTCGGAGTTCAGGGTGGGATTAAATAGAGTTTAGTGGTAGGGCTCAGAGCTGTGAGAGTGTAGTGACAGCATTAAACCACTAGAGGGAAGCATTGTTTGATTACATTCTCCTTTCTCATATCTGCCCTGCAGGTGAAAATGAAGAGTAGCCTTGATTGGCTTTCATTTGGTTTCAAATTCTAGAATTTTAGAATTAAAAGAATGTTTAAGATAATCCAGTAGAGCCCAATTATGCTGCATATGTGAGATAATAGAGGCCAGAAAAGGCAAGTGACCTACAGTATGTTTTTTTCAGGATTTGCACTATGGGGTTCAGGAGAAGGCTGCAGGCAGAGCCAGGAGTGTGGTCAGTTGAGTCCACAAAGGGTGGACAGTTCCCATGGTTGCATAAGAATCTGAGGGATCTGCCTGTGTAGACCTTTACTGAGCTCCTCTGGCCAGGTGCTGAGAGGCCTGGAGGTGGAGAAGACTAGAGCTCTATCCTGAGGAGCTCATGTGGGGCAGAGACACATGCAGACTCATGCTGCCCCCCCAGTGTGTCTCCATTGTCTAGCCTAGGATTCATGCTGCAGTGGTGGCTTGGAGGCTGGCTTATGGAAGACCTGCAAGTGTCCTTGTGATCGAGGCTCTCCAAGGTTAGGAGATAACCTGGGCATTGCCAGTTTGTTATTTCTGGTGAATTTCTGCAAGCATTGCTCACACGTTGACACACTCTATCTTACCACTTACTGAGATTTGCAAGGGATCCTGATAGTTTGTTTCCCACCTTTCAAAGGCTTTGTTTCCTTGGCTGTGGACTGACATTATTTTTTGGTTTCCAGGGTGCCCATCACCCCTAAGCATTGTGGCAAAGTGGGATTGTGAGCTGGTCTGGGAGCCAGGCAGCTGTGTGACCTTGGGCAGGTCACTTCCTCCCTTTTGAGTAGGGAGGTCAGACTCTCAGCTGCAGTGTGTCATCTCTCCTAGAGAGATAAAGTTCTGGCGTTATTTTTGGTTTTTGAGTTTGGCAGTGAATACCAATTGATCTGCGGTTTGGAGAAGTGCAGTGTGTGTCAAGCTGAAGCAGGAGCAGGATTCACTCTTAGAAATAGTTGCATTTGAATAAGGGGGCTTGTCAGGGGCCTGTTAAAGCCAAGTGCAGTTGACCCTGGAGGGCCACCAGATGGCAGCAGTGGGCAGTGGGTGTTAGGTGGGTTGGGCCAGCTTCTGGAGTCAGAATTAGCAAGGTCAGAGCTTCAAGGACCCCAGAGGTCCCTCAGGTCCTTTTCTCCTTTTATGGGTGGGAGAACTCAGGCCTCGAGAGAGAAGGGGGCTACCTAAGGTCTCACCATAAGGTAATAATACCCAGTTATCTCCTTGCTTGTGACCAGAACTGCCATCGGTTTGGCCTCTAGCTGGTTGCCCTATAGGTGAGTCAGGAGACAAGGGCCTGGCCCTGGACCAGTGAGCCAGAAGGAAGAAGGGAAGGAGACAGGAGCTAACTCTCTGCCTTGATCCTGGTGTCTCGAGTGTCTGGTCCTAATCATGTCCACCTCCCACCTGCAGTGAGGGCAGTGTCCATTGCCTTTTCTGCTGTCCTCCTGTTTGCCCCGTTCTCCTCTAGGCTAAGGCACTCCCATCAGGCTGTGCTGTGCTAGAACCTTTACCAAGGTTCGTGTCACAGCTTCTACACCCAACAGACGGGCAGGCCCAGGGCCTTGTCAGAGGCGCGCTGCAATAAGACACAAGTTAGCACAATTTGTTGAACGAATTTTTAAACAAAATATCCAAGAGAGTCAGAGGAGGGCAGGGAACCCGTCTTGGCCAAGAACTTGCCATGTGCTAGGTGCTCTGCCAGGTGCTGCCAATTACATCTTCTTCAATGCTGCAAGGTCGGGTTTGTGTCTGAGAAGAGACCTTTCCTCTGGTGGCCCCCTCTGCCCAGAGTGCTCATCTCTGATCCCCACCAGCTATTGCCTTTCTGTCCAAATGTCAGCCTATTGCAAATAGCCACCACCGTCTGTCTCCAGCCACAGTCTACTCCCACCTGCTTTATTTTTCATGAGATCAGTTCTCACTGCCTGAAACCACTGTCGTCCTTGTTTACTCACTTGTCGCTCTCTCCTCACCAAATGCCAGCGCCTCGGGATTAGGAACTGGTAATGTCATATTCATCCCTGGCTCTCCCCTGGTGCAGAGGAGAGGCTCGGGGGGAGGGGGACGGGGGGGGGGGTTAGTTCCATGGGATGGCTTTAACTTTTCATGTGGAAGCTGTGCATTTTCAGTGGCTGTTCTTGTTTCTTGAAAAGGAGTTTGAGGTGACCCAGCTGTGAGCCTGCCCTCTTCCCACCGTCTCAGAGAAGCCTAGGCCGAGAGCCTCAGCTCACTGAGGCTGACAGTGGGCCCGGTGCCCCAGGGCTTGGGGCCAGCTTTGCCCCTGCCTGTCTGCAAGGCCTTGCCGTGGGCCCTCAGCCTCTCTATCTGTCCACAGTGGGTGGGGACAGCAGGAAGCTGCGAGCTCACCAGGTGGTCTGGAAAGGGCTTGGAGGTCCCTGGCATTTCCATTCAGGGAGTCCTCTTCCTCTTTCCTGGCCGGGTTGATTTGTTCCAGGAACCCCCTGAACGTGAGCTCTAAGTGACCAGCCTGTAATTTCACCATCATTTTAGGTTCCTGACAGATGGCACTGTGCTTGCCCTTTCTCAGGGGATCTTGCCTGTCTCTCGGGAACGCTCAATAATCAGAGTGCCAGCCAGTGCCTTCGAGAGCTCTCGGGTGTATGCCAAGGTGAAAGCGGCCCATTTTGAGGAATTTTGGATCAGCTTTTTCTTAATATGAGAGCGACTTTTTACCTCAGGTGGAAGCCTGACGTGGCCAAAGTGGTCCTCAAGAGCCAGGTTGAAATTCTGATTTGGCTGCTTGTTGGCTGTGTGATCCTGGGCAAGTCATTTAGCCTTTCTGGGCCCGAATATCCTCATCTGTTAAATGAGAATCATAATCTTTAATTTGTCTGCCTCACAGGGATATATTATGTCACTCGCTCAATTACACCTTCCTTCCTTCATTCCTTCACCTTATCATTTAACAAACATTTATTGCGTAGGCAGAGGTGAGGGGAGGACTTCCCAGGCAGAAGGAAGTACTGAAGACCAAGGCATAGAAGTGGGAGGTATACCCTGACAACTTTTTAAAAAATATATTTTTATTGATTTGAGAGAGGAAGGGAGAGAGAGATAGAAACAGCAGTGATGAGAGAGAATCATTGATCAGCTTCCCAATGCATGCCCCACACTGGAGATCGAGCCCACAACCCAGGAGTTGAAACTGTACCCTTTTGGTTCATAGGTCGATGCTCAACCACTGAGCCCTGCGGAGCTGACCAGGCATCCCTGGTGCACTTTGCTCAACATGGGACCAGACAGAAGGAGAAGGGACTGGAAACAGTCATAGGCACAGGCCCTCATTCAGGCTTTATTCTGTAAGCAGTGGAAGGGGCAGTGAAGTTGAGGTGTGGGAGCGGAGGGTGATACACGGAAGCAGGGGAGGAGAGGCTCTCCTGTTGAGGCCTCATGCTTGTTTTTTGCTTCATTTCTTACCTCTGGCTGATTTTGAGGTACTCTGGATTCTTAAGGGAGCCCTATCCCCCCTATGAGCTGGGGTCATTTTAGAATCTATGCCATCAGTAGGGACTGGAGTCATCTGACACATTGGTCTGCATCCTGGGAAGGTGTCTCGGGCCACAGGGAAGGTCACGCAGGGAGCCACCATGTTCCTTCCAGCTAGAGCATTTCCTAGGAGCCTTCCCCGCCCACCCTGAGCAGACAGAGGTGTGTGGGGAAGGGTTCCTCGCATTTATCAAGGATGTGCTGTGTGTTAAGCATTGCGCCAGGGCTTTAAAAAATCACCTGCTTCATCCTTACACAGTTTGCCGAGGAAGGCTCACTCCCATGTCACATGTGAGGAGACTGAAGAGCGGTGAAGAGCCTCGGACCCACCTTACTGTGCCCAGTGGGAAGTGGAGGCCAGCAGCGTCACCTTGTCAGCTTTGAGGATGTTGTGAGGCTTAGGAAAGCACTCTGTAAACTGGAAATTACTGCGCGCACAGCACTGCTCCCAGTGAAAGCATTGGGGACTTGCTTGGGCCTTTCCTGCCTGTGCTGACAGAGGTTTCAACCTTCGGTTTCTCCTCTCTTCTCTTCCTCCAGCCAGCCCCAGCACTTGGGGCTCCATTCCCCACTTCGCGCTTTAAGCCCACACATATGAAGGCACTGCTCTTCTTATTACAAAACTAATATCAGCATAATCCTACTTTTTTTTTTTTTGCCATTTTGGTGGGGAAAAAAAAATCCTAAGTTGTGGAATTATAGTGCTGGGAAGGACCATTTCATCCTTATTTGAAATTTGTGAAAACAAGCTCAGGGTGATGGCCCCACAGCTAACGGATGCAGAGCCAGGATTAGGGCCCCATGGGTCCCTTTCCCTGTGCCCCTCCACTGCCCCACATGGCCTCTCCCAAGAGAGACTTCAAGGGCTTCGTCTAGAGGAAGAATCCAGCTTAACAAATTTCATTACACCAGCCCCTTTATATAACAGAGCTGTTTCCGGGTCCTGACAGATGGTCCATAGTAACAGTGCTCTGCTGATTGGGTTGGAGCTGATCCTATGAAATGAAAAATCCTGTGTAGCAGATGCCTTTTCCAGTCCTTGGCCAGGGGGGAGTCAGCCTCTCCAAGGAAGGCTCTGTGGCTTTGGTCCTCACTGTGTCTGGTGTGACTCAAGGTGAAGGCCCTGAGAAGGCGTCTCAAACCATGTTAGGTTTTTACAGGAGATGGGTACTGATAAAAGGGGCTTCTTCCGGGGCCTGCGGGACAGATGGGAGCAGAGAGCCTAGTGGGAGGGAAATTAGCAGATGTGGAAGGAAATAGTCTGTCCCACCATGGACCTGGACTGGCGGCCCTTCAAACTGCAAGGCCCCGCACACTCAGATGAACAATGTGAATAGAATGTCTACTTGTCACACAGCCCACCAGCTTTGACAGTGGACTCTGATCCCAGGCGCCCCCCTTCCCTGATTGAAGTTACTGGGACTCCCGTCACTGGATTATCTTTCTTCACCTGGTGGGTGCTTGGTCACTCTGATTCTTCTTAGTGGTTCTGCTTGAAACAAGTGGCAAATCCCAAACCATTGACAGCAGAGTGGACATCATCACTTCCATGGACTCTTCTGACCTTGTCCTGCTGCTCAGTTCTCTCCCTTGAAGTGTACTGACGTTTGGGGGTGGGGAACAGCTCCCCTACTCATGAGTGCAGCTCTGTTAGGTCTCCAATAGGTCTCTTATACCCACATCTCAGGAGGACCCTGGGAGAGTTCCCAAGGATGGGGCTAGAAGAAATCTGAGAGGCGCCATCCAAAGTCCTGTCCGGAAACGGAAACGTTGTCACTAGTTGACTGTGAACTGATCTCCCAGAATAGGCTTCCTCCTCTCCTTGCTCCTGCCCTTGGATGAATTATTGGCCCCAAAACGTTGGGGCCAGCCTTTGTCTCTCCAGCTTGAAGTTCTTAATCTGGGCCTCCCATGAACCAAAACCCAGTTTCTCTTTGGAAGCTGAAGATGCAAGTAATATTTCTGGGGGTGGGGTGGAGGGTCGGGGGTGGGTGAGATCTCATATCTTGGTGGGTTTGGGAGGATGGCTGGCCCCAGTTTATGGTTTGTCTCTGTCCCTGCTGCTGCCCGGCCTTATGGTGGTCTGCAGGGGGCGCTGTGCTCCCACAGCCAGGTCCTGGGTTTTACTGAAGGAACTAAAGCATTCCTCTACAGGCCCAGGCGAGCTTGTGAACTGCGGCTTTCCCTTGCTCAGTCTCATTCCCAGCTCCTGCCTCCAGCTCGGGCACTGTGAGTCATCGTCATCAGTGGAAAACTCGGCCTCACCAACAGCTGGGTGCAGTGCTTGGCCTTTTTTTTTTTTTTTTTTTTTGTTTTGTAACCTCACAGACATGGAAGCTGCTGCTAATCTTTTGCAATGGGCAGTAGCTGAAGTCCGAGTCAGGGACAGCAGTTCTAGGGAGGGAGAGGAGAACCCTGCAGAGTTAGGGGTATTTTTCTGAGAAGCTGTGGACAGGATGTACTAGAAGTCAGGGCGGCCTGGTCTTGCTTTCCCTCTAACTCATAAGTGACCTTGGCTAAATCAATCACTTTCCTCACTGGGCCTCACTTTTCCCTTCTAGAAGCAGGTGCTTGGGTTAGGCTGCCATGGAGTCCCTTCTTGCTGTGATGGTCTGTGGATCTAAGATGAATGTAAAGAACTTTGAACCCTGTTCCCATAATGCCCTTGAACATCTGAAACCTCTGGCTGTTTCTCCAGGTGAACAGTACTCACTGTGTAAGGAGAGTCACATAGGTAAGATTCCTACCCTCCAGGAACTTACAGGCTGTCTTCTCTCCTCTCCCCCGGCCCGACATCAGTGGACGGATGGGCTCTGCGCTGCGAATGCGCCCTGGTGAGCAGCGTTTCCTCCACACCACGAGGCAGAAGTCAGTCTAGTGGGAAGCAGGAAACCGGGATTCTGGTTCTGGCTTTGCCAAAATGCATGTGTGTCCTTAGGCAAATCATTTCCCTCCTTCCGACTCATTTTCACTTTCTCTAAAATTAAGGAATTAGCCTCACTTCTTGACTTCAACTCTCCCCACTGCCTCCCCTCCTTGCGCCTCCTATTACCTTTCCTGCAGGGTGTGATTCTTCGTTGCAGAAGCCCTGGGGTACAGTTTCCTTTCTTGCTGGGAGGGAGAGAAGCACGATTATATATTTTTTAATTATGCAGCTAAAATTAGGCAGCAATCTGCATTTTAAAGTGTTATTAATAAGAGTTTAAAAGTATGCGAAGAAGCTTTGGCGTTTGAATGTGAAATGACTTGGGAAACATCTGCAGAGGCACTGGCCTCAATCAGGAAGTTTTCTCTGGTGTCAAGTGGCTGCTGGGTGTGAGTGGCAGCTGATGTGCTGCTGGGCCCTCGGAGGTGCAGGAAGCCCTGCACTCACTCAGCCAGGGCAGGCCCCTCAGGACCGGGAATCGTGTTCCAGCCTCACATGATGGCTCTTTGTAAACTGACTCCAGAGAAAGAGTGATAGTCATCAAATGTTACCAGCACCTCCATTTAGAGTTTACAAAGTGCATGCATGTGTGTTGTCTCCCTTTTCATCACAGCCCTCAGAGGTCGTTAGCATTGGCTGAGGTCTCTTAAATTTAAAATTCTTCTTTTCAGAAAGATCAGATGCTATAGAGGAAAAGCTGCAGACAGTGTGTGGGGAGCTGGGTGCAGGTCTCTCTCCCCAGCTCTACCTGTCTCCTCTCCTACCTACCATCCCTCTCTAACACCTAGGTCATATGCCAGGGGATGTGTTCTGTGTGTGTGTGTCCCTGCACTAGAATGTAAGTTCTGTGAAGGAAGGGAGTTTTGTCTGTTTTGTTCAGTGCTGTGGCCTCCTAGCACCTGGGACAGCACCTGGGACAGCACCTGGGACAGCACCTGGGACAGCACCTGACAGTGAGGAGGTGCTCAGGAATGATTTGTTGCAAATTGTGAATGCCTGGCTTTGCTTCTGAGTGGTCTGTGTGAGTTGGAAAAGTTATTGTTCTCGGTTTTATTTTCTCTTTGGGGAATTGGACGGGATGGTGTCTGCTGTCCTTGGTGGCATGGTAAGAGCGATGCTCATAGCTTAAGGTGACCAGACGTCCCGCTTTTGGCGGGATAGTCCCGATTTTTAACAGTTTGTCCTGCGTCCCGCGGCGTTTTAAAGTCCTGATTACTCTTTGTAATATTTTAAGTAATAATAAAAAAAAGAAAAAGAAAAAAAAAGAAAAAGAAAGAACCCCCCCTGGTCAATGGTGTACCGCTTTAAATCTGGTCACCTTATCGTAGCTCCTTTTCCTTTCAGCAAACACTGAGCACCTGCTCTGCGTCAAAGCCCTGTACTACGTGCTGTGAGGACACAGAGAGAAGGCTCACTGTTCTTCCCTCCTTAGTGGATGTGATGGTTGGTTTTATGTGTCAACGTGGCTGGGCCACAGGGTGCCAGATATTTGGTAAACATTATTCTGAGTATTTCTGTGAGGGTGTTTTTGCATGAGATTAGCATTTACATGGTGGACTTGAGTAAACAGATTGCCCTCCCTAGTGTGGTAGGCCTGACCCAGTCGATTGAAGGCCTGGAGATGGCAGACTGCGGACCCTCCCCTGAGCAAGGGAGAATTCACTTGCTTTCCAAGTGGAACATCTCTTCCTGATGGAGAGCCTTTGGACCAGGACATGGGCTCTGCAGGTTTTCGACTTGCCATCCCCCATAATCATGAGAGTCAGTTCCTCATAAACCTCTCTCTTTCTCCCCCAGTGGTTCTGTTTCTCTGGAGAACCTTGATGAGCACAGAGGCAACATAAGACGTGTCAAATAATCTTATATTCGGTGGCATAGAATAGTTGTTGGAACAGGGATACATGTACCATGCCAGTGGCTTCTACTGGCAGGGCTGACTTATTCTGACAGAGGGATGATGGGATACATTAGGGATACAGTGGTCTCTGAGTCAGGCCCTGTAGGTGGAACAAGCAAACCCACCAGCATTGCAGGCTGACCAACATCTCGAGCTGGGGCACAGCATGACCCTAAGGCCAGAGGGAGGAAGTGCATGTGTCCTTGACAAGGGGGAGCCCCCCAACATTGAAGAACATAGGTATTTGGAGGGAGGCACTATGTGGAAGGCAAGGGAGTTGCTAAACACACTAGAACTGGGACTTCCTGATTTGGGAATAGAAAGCATCCCTTTTTTTCCGGGAAGCCCCAACCCTGTGTGGTATAGATAGTCCTACAGCCGCCAGGGAGCTCCTCAGCATGCAGTCCGTCTTGACTTCTGTCACTGGTGCTCTGATTTGACAGCTACTGAAGTCAGTGGTGAAAATGGAACAGCCGTATTAGTATTATCATTACTGCAGCTTTGCCACTTACTAGCTTTGTGATCTTGAGCAAGTTATTTGACTTCTGTGATCTGTTTCTTTTCCTGTTCACACCAATCATGAGGGTTAATTAAATTATACAACTTAATGGCAGTGCCAGAAGCAGAGTGTTAGAGTCAGTCAGCTTTCAATAAATAAATCCTCCCCTAACCCTTGCCTTTTTGTTACTCTCTCTTTGCAGGCTTCTCCCCTTTTTAATTGGGCAGCCCATGATTGGAAATTTCAGTTTAAAAAAAAAACCTCCCAAATTTTTTATTATGTGATATTGTTCATGATGTGACTTTGGGGACTAGGGAAATTTTACTAAAAAATAATAGGATATGCAATCTAGTCCCATTTTTTCTTTAAATTGTGAACTAAGTGAGTGGTCTTTGATATTACAGTAGATGTTTTATCCAGGACATGGGCAGACTAAAATTTCCAAAGATGCCAATAGCATTATGTTATACACTGCCCGTTTTGACCCTGAAGAGTTTTAGACATCATTTATTAGAGTTTAGATCAGGAAGATGTCTCAGGGGTCTTCTATTCCAGCTCTCTTCTTTTACGGGTGGGGCAGTCTAGGCCCCTGGCAGAGAAGGGACCTGTTCAAGGTCATGTAGCCTAGCAGGGAGGCCAGGAGTAGGATCCAGTCCTGAGTCTTCGATGGACGCTTCCTCCTTTGCCCGGCTCACCTTGCTTCACCTCTCTTCTCCACTGCTCTCCTTTTTTCTTTTTTCTTTTTTCCTAGCTGTAATTCGTGTATGTCATGCAGTACTTCAGAGGCCTCTGATGTGCCAGAGACTGTGCTTGATTCTTAACAGAAACCCAGAATTTCATGACAGAGCCTTCAGTGCTCCTTCATTCTTCAATTATCAGTAGATACGTTGAATTGACCCTGAGATATTAGTAGATGGGAGTTGGCTGAGAAGATTTGACAAATTGGTAGAAACTGTAGGTGGAACTATAGAAATCCTTGGTAACAAGGCTGGGGTGTTCAGTCTGGGGGAATAGTAGAATAGTGGCTAACATTTACTATTATGGTTCATGCACTTCATGCAAAAGTGTCCTTGCGATGACCTTACACGGTTGCTGTTACTTGTCCCATTTTGCAGGCGTGGGATAGTGTGCTCAAGAAGGAGCCCGCGAGTGATGCAGTTCCACAGTGGTGAGCAAGAGGCAGGTAGAGTCATTTGTCCATTTAGGCACATATTTAGTGAGCACCTACTTGGTGCTGGGCATTATTCTTGGATATAGGGATGAGCAAAAGCAGAGAGCCTCTGCTATTGTAGAGCTGACTCTGTGGTGTGGGAGACACACATTAACCGAACAGACCTTCTAATTTATAAACATACACCAGTATGACCAAAGTGAGGAACATGGCTCTCTGAGAGTTTTGTTTCTTCTTTTTTAATTTTATTTTTCTATTACAATTGACATTCATTATTTTATATTAGTGTTAGAT